>JAFEMH010007116.1:0-101066 GCA_022495995.1 Adenophora triphylla var. japonica | reverse complement strand
CTTCAGGAGTCGGTGTATAATTTGTTGCCGATCGAGCCGAAGTCAAGGCGCGTAGGTCACATATCTTGGTCAAAGTACGCGGCGGAAAAGCCTAGGCGTGACTTCGGCGATTCAGTGGACCCAGAAAGATATTGAGTCGGGTATGCCGGAAACAAAGGCTTGAAAGGAAAGGTCTATACACGGGCGAGGGCATGACCACGGACCGAGACTAAAAACCAACTTAGGGTCTCGAGACTGAAAGTGTGTCACGGACAAGTGCATGTAGTCGACACGAGGCTCCATGGGATGTTTGGGTAGTCACATGTGCTCATCCGAGAGGCGTAATAAGACCAAACGGACCGCGACAAGGATTTCCCCGGGTTAAGGACGTAGTGTGCAGTGTACGGTCAACGTGCGCGTAGTGTGCAAGCAGTCTATCTTCTTTTTCTGAGTAAAATAGAATTTTTTTTTTTTTTATGTGTCTTAAAAGGCATGATGCATGATTTTTTTTTTGAAAATTTTCTTTTTTTGAAAAATCTTTTTTTTTTGAATTTTTTTTTTTTTGAAAATTAATGAGCACATAAGCACATAATCACAAAAATTCCAACAGTTAGGGACATTATTCCGTCAGTCAAAATTTTGACTTTTTCCGAGGCGGCCAAAACAAACACGAAAAATGTGCAAAAATCAACACACACAAAACAAAGGATTTTCAAATGTCGGGACGGAAGCTTGACCCTCGAAAGCTTTTCTTTTTTTTTTGAAAACGATGATACCGGTACGTGGGATTGTTAAACCACAATTTATCCCCGACTCGTGTTAGGAGGCGATAACGGGAAGTTTAATGGTTTCCACCAATATACCAAATATCATTTTTTTTTTTAGAAAAAGCTTAGTTCCCCAGTTGAGTCGCCACTGTGATGTACCCGATTTTTGAAATCAAACGGAGTCGCCACGCCATTTTTATTTTGAGGGCCAAAACTTTGAAAAATGCCCGAGATCAGAAATTTAGGTTCGGAGGTCACGTTACGTGCCGGGAAGGACGTTAGTGTGCACCCGGAACGCCTCGTAAACGAGTCTTCCAAACATTCAAAATCCTTTGTTGTATGTGTGTGTGTGTGTGTGTTTTGGCCAAAATAAGTTGAAACTGAGGTAAGTAAAAATTGGGAACTCTTTTTAAGGCTTTAAACTGATCCCATGATTTTTTGGGTGATTTTTGGGTTGAGATTTGGCACTCAAAAGATTTTCGGAAGTTGAAAACCATTTCTGCCAGAATGAAAAAGACAGTTGACCCTTGACTTTGAAATGGACTTTAGGGCTTGAAAACTCCAGAATCTGGGAAAAGTCCGGGAATGAAAGATGTTCAAAACACCTTAAAAAAGGTTTCTCTAAAAGAACTTTTCATTTTGGAGATGATTTGAGGGGTCAAAACCTTCTGTAAATCTCAGATCTGAAATCTGGATTTCCAGAAGCTGATGAACTGGCCTCTAAAAGAGAAATTGAAAAAAGGAGTTTTACTCACGCAAAAAATAAATTAAAAATATGTCTAGAAATCTCTGGATGTTGGCTACAAAAAGTATTTTGTAGTCAACACCCAATTCCAAGTTTTACTGGGTTCAAAAAATAGGAAAATGGACTGAGTTCTCAGAACAATGCTACTGGACAGCAAGATGTTCTTGAGGAGAAATGTGATTTTTGGGGGGTTTGCATCTATGTTCACCCCATTTTCATCCCTAGACTTGATTCCACTACCTTGTGTTAAGTGGTTATCATATTCAAGTCATCCTTGGGGAATTTATGGGGTTGAAACATGTCCTTTGCAAAGGGAAAGGGGGTTTTGTAAAGATGAAGCCAAGGAGAAAGAATTGACTAAAGATCTAAAATGTGGACCACTTGAGATGGTCATTCATGAAGATGAACTTCAAGATGGCCATCTTAGGTCAAAACTCAAGTTAAACTAGACATAAAATAAGTCAAAGTAAGAAGAACAAGATGATCAAGAGATCAAAAGAGAATTTTAGGGTTTTGAGAAGGAGGGCTTTACCAATGGTGACACCCTATCTTCCTAGGCTTGGAATTTGACTTGAGGAGTATCAAGATTTGGTGTTTGGCTTGAGGAGTATCAAGGTTTGGTGTGTTTGGTATTTGATTGGGAAAGATTCAAGAGAAAATGGTGGCAATCTAAGGATTCCCACTGTTTTCTCTCTATATTTCTTGAGAACCGAATTCTTTGTGAGTAAGTTGTGTCATGTAAGCGAGAGAGGAGGGTTTAATTTATAGGCCCTCTGAAAACTCAAAGATGTCCGCGCGGAGGTCCTCACGTAAACGTGCTGGTGCATTAAATGCTGCTCCGGGCTTTGAGCAGGAAGAATATTTTTCAAAATATCAGCAGAAATTGTTTTTCAACTTGATGTTTCGGGATTTTCTTAATTCTTTTGCTTTTTTGGATTCCTTTTTTGGTTTAACTTTAAATAGCAAACCCTAACCTACCCTTGCTTGGTTAGAAATGTTAGAGATTGTTAGAAATATTAGAAATGTTAAAACTTTCGTTAACTTTCTAACGAAAAAGCTACCAACTCAAATTGGAGCACTTACATTAACGAATTGTACTCGTCCAGACATTGCATATTCAGTGAGCAAACTAAGTAGGTTCATAAGTAATCCTAGTACTGATCATTGGAAAGCACTAATTAGAGTACTAAGATATTTAAAGTATACATTAAACCATGGGATACTTTACAAGAAATATCCAGCAGTATTAGAAGGATACTGTGATGCCAATTGGATATCGGACACGAAAGACTCTAAGTCCACGAGTGGATATGTATTCACAATAGGTGGAGGAGCAGTGTCATGGAAATCCTCCAAACAAACGTGTATAGCCAGATCCACGATGGAATCTGAGTTTATAGCTTTGGATAAAGCTGGGGAAGAAGCAGAATGGCTTAAGAACTTCCTGGAGGATATTCCTTGTTGGAGCAAACCTGTGCCTGCTGTACTAATACATTGTGATAGTCAATCAGCAATTGGAAGAGCACAGAATAGTATGTACAATAGTAAGTCTAGACATATTCGTCGTAGACATAATACCATTAGACAGTTGATCAAGAATGGCATTATCACTATTGATTATGTAAAGTCATGTGATAACTTAGCGGATCCGTTTACCAAAGTGTAAGTGCTCCAATTTGAGCTTGTTAGAATTTTCGTTAGAAAATTAACGAAAGTTATAACATTTCTAACAATTCCTAACTATCCTAACATTTCTAACAAAGTGAGGGTAAAATGGGCATTGTTATTTAAGGTTAAACCTTAAAAAGAATCTCAAAAAGCAAAACAAAAGAAGAAAACCAAAAATGGCAATGGTGGAAACAAAAAGCGGTTATTAATTTGAATTTTGAAAAAGATTATTCTTCTTGTCCAAAAGAGTTTGCATTTAATGAACGGTGCATCTGTTTGCACGGACTGTCCGCGCGGATGAGATTGTCAATTTGAGGAGGGCTATAAATTGAGCCCTCCGAGTCACAAAAATAAAGAGGAAAAAGAACACATTTTGCCGAACCTCTGGCGAAATATAGAGAGAAACGGTGAGAATTCACAAAATTGTCACCTTTTTCTCTCAATCTTTCCCAACTCATACTCATCCACTCACTCTCATATTAAAGCCCTAAACACTCATACATTCAAGCCAAACACTCAAGAACACAATGAAGATTGGTAAACCCTCCTCTTCCTAACCTAAATCTCATCCATGCATGCATCTTCAAACTACAAAATGTAGTTCTTTCATCTTCTTTCTCTAGATCTAAGAAGATCACCATGGAAGACCATCTCCATGGATGATCTTCTACAAAGATCAACATTATTTTCAAAGCTTTTCTTGCTTACTTGCAAAAATGCACTTTCAAAACCCTAAAAAACCATTTTCAAGCACTAAATCTTGATTTCAAAGGATAAAATTCCCCTCCCCAAGCAAATGAAATGCTTAGTCCTAATGTACCCCAAGGATGGTTTTGGTATAGTTGATTCACCACTAAAATGTCTAGTGATCACTAACCAAAACCTAGGGAAATGGGGACAATCATGGATGCAAAACCCCCTTAAAATCATATTTTCTTTCTTGAGAAGTTGCTGTCCAGTAGCAATTTTCTCAGACCTCAGTCCATGGTCTTAATTTTTGGACACAGATGAACTTGGAATTTGAGTGTTGACTACAAAATACCTTTTGTAGCCAACATCCAGAGCTTTCCATACATATTTTTATCTTATTTTTTGGGTGAGTGAAACTCCTCTTTTCAAATTTTCTTTCAGAGGCTAGTTCATCAGCTTCTGGGAATCCAGATCTCATATCTGAGGTTTCCAGAAGGTTTTGACCCCTCAAATCTTCTCCAAAATGTAAAATTTCCTTCGCACAAACTTTATTTAAGGTGTCTAGAACAACTTTCATTCTCTGAGTTTATCCAGATTATGAAGTTTTAAGACCCTTGAATCCCTTTTAAAATCAAAGGTCCACTGCCTTTTCCATTCTGGCAGAAATGGCTCTCAACTTCAAAAGGTCTTTTGAGTACCAAATCTCAATCCAAAAATCTTCCAAAAAATCATGGGATCAGTTTAAAATCTTAAAAAGATATCCCAATTTTTACTTTTCTGAGTTTCAACTTATTTTGGCCAAAACACACACACACACACACACACAAATGATTTTCAGCTTGGAAGACTCGTTTTACGAGGCGCGTCGGAGTGCACACTAACGTCCTTCCCGACGCGTAACATGACCTCCGAACCTAAATCTCTGATCTCGGGCTTTTTTTCAAAGTTTTGGCCTTCAAAATTAAAATGGCGTGGCGACTCCGTTTCCGGTTTTATTTGGTTTTTCAAAGAAACGCAAAAATCGAATTTTTCCGCGAAAATGGCAACATCATCACGGTGGCGACTCGGCTTTGAGGGACTAAGCTTTTTAATAAAAAATGGTATTCGGTATATTGGTGGAAACCACTAAATTTCCCGTTATCGCCTCCTAACACGAGTCGGGGATAAATTGTGGTCTAACAATCCCACGTACCCGGTATCACCGTTTTCAAAAAAAAAAGCTTTTGAGGTCAAGCTTCCGTCCGGCTTTGAAAATCATTTTTGTGTGTGTGTTGATTTTTGCACGGTTTTCATGTTGTTTTGGCCGCCTCGGAGAAAGTCAAAATTTTATTTGTCGGAATAATGTCCCTAAACGTCGGAATTTTCGTGCTTACGTGCTTATGTGCTCATAAAAAAAATCAAAAAAAAAAGGATTTTCAAAAAAAAAGAAAATTTCCAAAAAAAAATCATGCATCACATTTTTAAGACACATAAAAAATCTCTATTTTACTCAGAAAAAGAATATAGGCGCTTGCACACTACGCGCACGTGACCGTACACGCACACTACGTCCTTAACAGGAAATCCTTGTCGCGGTCCGTTTGGTCTTATTACGCCTCTCGGATGAGCACGGGACTACCCAAACATCCCATGGAGCCTCGTGTCGACCATGCACTTGTCCGTGACACACTTTGTCAGAGACCCGGTTGGTTTTTAGTGCACAGTCTGTGTCATGCCCCTGTCAGTGTATAGACCTTTCCTTTCAAGCCTTTGTCGGCATACCGACTCAATATCTTCCGGGTCCACTAATCGGTCGAAGTTCTGCCGGTTTTTCCGCCGCGAGACTTTGACCAAGATATTGGCCGGCGCCTTGACTTCGGCTCGGCGGCACAAATTATACACGACTCCCGGCATTGACAGAGTCATCAAGGATTAATGACTATTCCATGCCTAATTACGGCTTAAGCGAAGCGACAAGTCAAGATCAATCGTGGACGCTTATCGGTCAAATCATGCCGACTTTTTGCCGAGCCCTCGGACATGATCTTGACTTTCGCGTCGGCTTTGTCCGTAATTTACATCGAATGCTCGTTAAGACTCGATTACCCGCCGGACTTTTAGGATCGTTTTTCTTTCGGTCGGTGGGACCCGCTTGCCCTATAGGACCCTCGCCGGCATCCGTCCTGGGAGGTCGAAATACGGGTGGAATACGAGGGGCTTATAGACGTAGTGACGGGGCCCGGTGATCCGGGAATCGAGTAGTTTGCGAAAAAGAAGAGCAATCTTTTCCAGCCGATTAGGTTAATAAAACATGTTTTAAGTAAACGTGAACAAATAGCGCATGTTGCATGAGCCAAAAGCCCAAACACCTACCCTCCTTCCATTCCCAGCATCGAACCTTCGTGTCCTTTCCCCATGACTCCGCCTGAAAGCTTGGTTTCGGGCACGGGTCACCGTTTGATCCAGTTAGGAAGAGTCAGCGCGTCATCGGCTTCGCCGTTTGTTCCAACTCCGGGTTTGGAGATATGTACGCATCGGCCGGTAATGATGGGGATAACGTTGCTCCGTCCTCTAAAATCCCTCGAGACGGACCAGGTATTGGATCCGGTTGGTAGAACAAATGAGACTTCGACATGAGGCTCAAATTGATGACCTCTGCGGGGGTAGTCGCAAGTCATGGTTTGACTATCGGTCTCAATTCCGATGGCACTTTTACCGCAAAGACGAGAGGGTTCTCCTCCTCTTCTTAACGATCCGGATACATCAAGATGCTACCCCAAGATTCCTATGTTTCCACCGCGGGACTCACCGCCCGACTTACGGGGCAAGCGGCCCCCAAGCTTGACGATCGGGGGCGAAAGAGTTCGGTATCTTGTCGGTTGTCCCCTCTCAAAGTGATGATCCCACAAATATCGGCTGAGTGATGAAAATCGAGGAACGATTGAAGGAATATGGTCGGCCATCAAAGTCACGGAAGAACGCCGGAAACGGACGGCGAGCTGGATTGAAGAGGCCACACGCCACTTCGGGACCTTAACAAATATCCCAGCGGCAGGGGCTACCTTGAAAGACAAACATGTGCCCGTTCCAGGGACCTCAATATCTCTCATTATCCGGCGAGTCCAATCACTCGCTACTGAGATGAGTCGGCGGCGAGATCCCCGGACTAGTTCCACTCAAAGTCATTCCGGCACCGCTCGGCTGAGTCCCAAATCCGCCGCAGTAGTAGAACACATTTGGTGGGATATTTGTGGCTTTGTCCCGATTGCCTTGAAAGGGACTATCGGAATTTGGATACACGAGGACCGTCCTCCTAAGAAAAAGAAAATTTCCTCCCGGCAAAAATTGAAGGAGAGATTCGAGGCGGTGATAACGGTGTGGGAACGCTCGGGGAGCCATGCAGGGGATTTGATTATTATGTACTCTACTCCGGTCGGTCTTCCCCCAAGCAAAAAGGGGTGAAAGAAGCAGAAAAGCCTTGCCAACGACGGAATTGAGACCTTCGGATGCAGTCTGCGAGCAAAGTCCAACCCCCTCGGGGTCGACGAGTTCGGTTGTCCGGCTCCCGAATATACACGATGAAGAAAAAGCCGGCGCCGATCACAGCGCTCCCGCTCAATCAACATGTTGACTAGAGATGGCAACCGCCACAAAAGGCATCGGTATAACCCGGGGGCTTCGGCAAAGACTACGCCTCGCAAGAAAAAGGCACGAAGTGGCGGCTTGATGACTCTCCATCCAGAGACAAAGGACCAAATCTATGATCCTCACCTATATGGGAGTATGATCACCTTGCGATGAAGATTTGCCAAGAGATGTCTCCCAACACAATGAAGCTTTGTACATCACTATTGGCTCAACACCATGTCACTCCACAGGGTATTAGTGGACAATGGATCATCGGTAAATGTCCTTCCCCTCGGCATGATGAGGGCCCTCCGCATAAATGAAAGGCGCGTGATCCCGTCTACCGGACGCCAAAGCTTACGACGGTTCGTCTCGTCCCATTGCAGGGACGGTGACTCTGGAACTGCAGTACGAAACCCCGAAATGGTGCCGCAAAGTTCCATGTAATGGATATCCTCAGAGTTCGCGGCCACTACTAGGGCGCCCTTGGTTGCATCACATGAAAGCCATAGCCTCCACTCTCCACCAATGCGTCAAATTCATCAGCCGGCGGGAGACCTTGAAGTCATAAGGGGTGACGGTTTCCTCATAGGGAGCGAAGGGCTGAAACAATAGCCAAGAACACCCGCGGTCAAACACCGGGGCTACATCCTTCAAGAGGCAAGTCTCGCCGGCATCCTTTGGAATCTAGCGATGCCAACTATGTCGACACACTCAAGCAAGCGAGACTCAGAAGAAGTTCGATTCATCAAATTTAATTGCTATTTCCAACACTTGGAGTCGTCTTTGGAAGGAAATGCGAACGCCGCCATGATACGAGCACACAAGTCCCGGTCCTCAATCACGAGATTTGTCGGTATTACGCAAACCCATTCTTTGGCCTCGCCGGGCGAGAGATTTTCATGATAAAAGTCGGCAAACAGACAGGACTCGGCTCGAATCTATGAACGTCGTGTGGGACGTCCTCCTTCTTGAACTACTTGCCAAGCCTTTCGCTCGAGTATGGGACATGAGATTTTCTAGCGGCTCACCGAGACGCAATGCGTCCTTACATGCTGGATTGAGCGGTCGGATTGTGGCGAAACGGAAGTCCCCGGAATTGAGGAAGATCCCTACATCCACATGCTCGGCTTTCGGATGCCAAACACAGTTGATTACAGTTCGGACAAAGAGATGATAGCAACGGCGAAGAGGGAGCACGAGAGCCGTACCTTTCCCAGAGTTGTGAAGCCACCAGCCGGCGATGCCTTTAAAGAATTGGGAAACTCTCTCGGGCCGTCCGCGACCAAGGAAATGATCACCAAGCTTGGATTGGTCCCAGATCCTTTTCGTGTCAACCTTTGTAAAATCCTCAGGAGTCTCTCATTGTTGAGTTCGGAGTCTCTCGAGTCGTCAGATGGCCTTACGCTGAAGACTACGAATGCAGTAGCGAACGTTGTATTCCCCTTCGTCTTGAATGAAATGATGAACCTTTACGAGTATCCACTTAATTGCCACTTTAACTAATGATGAATTAACTAATAATCTAAAAGCAGGTTAATAACGATTCACTAGATGAAGAGGCGGACACATTAAATGAACAATATATCAAAGAAATCTTTAAGCGGGTTGTCAGGAAAGAGGAAAATCGAGCCCAGTACTTAGAAGAGATTTTGACAAGTGTGAATTTGGGAGCTAGCGGAAGAGCCTAAAGAGGCCTTGATTAGTAGTTTCTTCGAAGGGAATTTGAAAGGGTTGCCACTAATCGAGCTGCTAAAAGAATTCGTGGATGTGTTCGCATGGTCCTATAAAGATATGCCGGGCCTCGATCCTTCCATAGTTGAGCACCGAATACCGCTCGACCCGGAAGTCAAGCCGGATAAAGCGAAGCTAAGAAGAATTAAGCCCGAATGGTCCTTACAAGTGAAAGAGGAAATAGAAAAGATGCTCGGGGCGGGGTTCATCGGGGTCATTGAATACCCAACATGGTGTCCCGACATAGTGACGGTGACGAAGGCCAACGGAAAGATCCGATCTGCGTAGACTTCGAGAGACTTGAACAAAGCCGGTCAAAGACGATTTCCCCACACGAACATCGACATTTTGGTAGATTCCACGGCCAACCACGAAGTCAAATCTTTCGTCGATGGTTTGCCGGCTACAACCAAATCAAAATGGCGAGAAGAAGATCAAGCCAAAACGGCCTTCACAACCCCTTGGGGCACATGCTTGCTACACGGTCATGCCATTCGGACTAAAGAATGCTTTGGGGCTACGTACCGAGAGGGCGGCTACGGCTCTGTTCCATGACATGATCCACAAAGAAATTGAGGTCTATGTGGACGACATGATAATACATTCCCGGAGGATCGAGATGGCGGCACTTTGTTGATTTGAGAAAATTCTTCGGCCGCCTCAGAGACCACGGCATGAGGCTGAATCCGGCCAAGTGCACTTTCGGTGTAAGACGAGGCAAGGTACTAGGATATATGGTGACGAACGGGGAATCGAAGTAGATCCCAGAAAATCAAGGCGATAGTTGAAATGAAGCCACCACGGACAACAGCCAGAAAGTGAAATCCTTCATGGGAAGGCGCAATACATAAGCCGCTTTGTAAATCAGTGACCTCGATCTGCGAGCCAATCTTCAAGTTGATGAAAAGAATGCCTACACGGAATGGACCCCGGAATGTCGGCTTGCCTTTGAGCAGTTAAGGCATACCTTGTGAATCCCGATTCTCTGCCCACCACATCGGCAAAAGCCACTCTTGCTATATCTAAGCTGTCACGGATACGACAATTGGGGCTATGCTAGCTCAAGAGAAAAAAGATTCCAAAGTCGAAAACGCCATCTATTTCGTAAGCGAAAGCTCCAAGGAAGCGAACTCAATTACTCTGCTTGCGAGAAGACTTGCGCGAGGTTTAGTGCAGGTAGTGGGAAAGTTGAAACACTACATGCGGTCTCACGATACATCTTGTTTCAAGGATAGACCCCATCAAATATACGTTCGACAAGCCTTCCATCTCCATGAGATTGGCAAAATGGTCGTTCTTTTTGGCGAATATGACATCGCTTATGTTTCAAGGAAATCAGTAAAAGGACGCATAATGGCGGAACATCGGCGATTTCCCAAGTGATGAGTCAGGGACTGAACCTCAATTTCCCGATGATGGAATCTTCGCTCTAGAAGGAGAAAATCGTGGCAACTCTTCTTCGACGGGGCGTCAAACAAAAGGGGAACGGGATAGGAATGCTTACAGTCGATCCTGCGACGAACACGCCCCCATGCGCATGAAATTTGAACCGAAGTCACCAACAATGACTGCTGAATATGAAGCTTGCATAGGCTGGGTTGGAAGCCGCCCTTGAAAGAAATATCAAGGAATTGGAGGTGTACGGTGACTACGCCCTCATCATCAATCAGGTCTCTAACAAATGGAAGGCCGTGGATCCGGGTTTGCGAAGTATCATGCTTACATGGAAGAGTTAGTAACTCAATTCAAAGAAATCGGCTTTCATTACACCGAGAGGCAGAAACGAGGTTCGCGGATGCTCGGCTACACTAGCCTCTCTTGTCGAAATACACGGAAGGAAAGTACATTAAACCATTCGAGTCGGGAGAAGAGAAAACCCCGCCTATTGCTTGAAATTGAAGCGGAAGCGGCGATCAATGATCCACAGGTACGCTCAGTTTACCGATTACGACGAAGGATGGCGAGGCCTCTTTCAAAAACGAAGATGGGGAATATAAAGAAGGAATCAAAGCAAAAAGTCTCTCGGCCACAGAGCGGCTCGCCTCCCATTATGTTCTTTTGGGAAACATGTTATACAAAAAACGTTATCAAGGCCCCCTCTGCGATGTATCGGCAAACAAGAGGCTACCGAACTCATGAAAGAAATACGTGGTGGTACACTGCGGCCCTCGCATGAATGCTCGAGCTACGATGCAAATCATGCGAGAATGGGGTATTTTGGATCACCATGGAAGCCGGCGCATCCGGTTTGTCAAAAGCTGCGACAAATGTCGGCGATACTCAAATCTTAATCACTTGCCTCCTCACGAGTTATCTTGCATGACAACCCCTTGGCCTTTCGTCACTTGGGGAATTGATGTCATAGGCAAAATCACACCATCGGCGATACTTGACCCACGAGTTCGTCTGGTAGCCGTGGATTATTTCACCAAGTGGGTTGAAGCGAAGTCCTACAAAATCCTCAATTCAAAGAAAGTCGCCCTCTTCATCAAAGAAAACATCATGTGCGGATACGGGTTGCCGGTAGAAATCATTTCGGATAATGGATCCCACTTCGAAGGGGAATGTGAAAAAGTTGTGGCGAGAATTCCGAATAACCGATCCTGAAGAGTCATCTCCTACTGGGCCCCCAACCAGCGGAGCCGTCGAAGCGGCAAACAAAGACTGGAAAATATCATCAGGAAAATGGTGTCCAAGGCGAGATTGGCAGAGAAGTTACACTGGCACTGCGGGGACTCTGGAGAGCATCGGTCGGAACGGCAGCAGGGGAAACACCTTTTGCCCTCACATACGGAATGGGCCGTACTCCCAATCGAGTGGAAATCCCTCGCTCAGGTATCTTCTTTGGAAAGCCGGATCAACGAGGTCGAATGGCTCAGTCGCCATGATGAATTGGCCCTACTAGACGAACGCCGATTGAAGGCCATGGAACACATCCGGGCCTACCAAGGAAGAATGGCGAGCCTTCGACAAGAAAGTAAAGCATCGGGAGATCAGAAGGTGATCTCGTTCTAAAAGAAAAGCCCCGATCCGTATCAACCCTCTCGGCAAATGGGAGCTTTGTATGGGTCGGGCCATATGTCGTCCGGAAGATCTTCTCGGAGGAGCCATGCAGCTTGCGAGACCTCGACGGGAATCCCTTTGTACACCCGAGTGAATGGTGACAAGGCTGCGCGAGATACTACGCGTAAAAAAAAAACAAAAAAAAAAAAAAAAAAAAAAAAAAACAAAAAAAAAAAAAACAAAAAAAAAAAACAAAAAAAAAACAACAAAAAAAAAGAGTGCTAAAAGAGTAATACCCAACTAGGTTAGAAACCCGAAAAGGGCGGCCTAGGTAAAAAACGGGGTTGCACCAAAAAAAAAAAAAAAAAAAAAACAAAAAAAAAACAAAAAAAGAGTGCTAAAAGAGTAATACCCAACTAGGTTAGAAACCCGAAAAGGGCGGCCTAGGTAAAAAACGGGGTTGCACCAAAAAAAAAAACAAAAAAAAAACAAAAAGAGTTCACCGGGTTGAACTACGAAGACTGAAGCTCCTCAAAATGAGGGGAACGTAGGCGGCCGGAAACGGTTCGGTCTAAAGCACAAATAAAAGCCATACTTTGGCATCAATACAATTGATCGAGACCATGAAAGCGTCTCGAAAAACTCTAAAGCAATTCAAATATTCATTACAAGTTAAAAGCTCTTTGATGAGTCTAAGCCCGATTCATTCCTACAACTATTTGGCAACTTTGCTAAAAGAAACTAAGATACATAATCAAACTAATGTGTCTGTCATGGCAAGAAAAGGGATACTTGGAAACCTCGAGTCACTCCAAGCCACTCGTCTTGGCCTCTCCCTTCTTCTTCCCCCTCAGGAGTCTTTCTCTTGAGCAGGAAAAATGTCGGTATTCCTCCTACCAAGCTACGGTATAGGAGCAGGGTCTATCAAACCGGCCTCTGTCGGGGCCTTAGTAGCCACTAGCGTCATCCCTCATCTCCTGTAACCTAGGCGGTAACATAGGAGCCCTCCTCTCCTGTCTCTTGACGTAAGCCTCATAATCAGTCCACGAGCGTCTCCGCTCTGTCATGAGGATTGGCCCTCGCCTCGGCCCTCCTCCTCTCGAAGCTTGATCGGGTCCTCCGCACCCATAATGGCCTCCACGCCGTCTACGAAAATAGCCACTGAGTCTCTCCCGGATGCCTCTCATACCAATCCGGGTACCCAGTGGTCGAGAACACCGGTCTCGGACGCTTTGAGGATAACCCAGGAGGAAAGGCATCGTACCTCCATGCTCGGGAAAGAAATGGAAACACCGAGGGATCATCCATGGAAGCGGGAGCCACCACCACGGTGGCTATATCATCGAAAAACCCTCGAAAGGAACTGCTCCAAGCCAAAGCTGTCTCGGGACCGAGCCTAGGAATGTAGAAAGCTGGGTGAGAAAGCCCGGAAGCATAACCACATGGGACCCGTCTGAAGCACTCTGCGAGTCTCCACCCGCCAATGAGGCACCAACCATCGATATCTTGATCGGCGACCCGCCATCCAACGCTCCCACGAGCCACGATCATCAAAATCTACATCGACACCTCTCTGGCAAAAGTCAAGGCACGATCATATCGGAGGTTTCCCGAAGAACCCCCAAACGCTCCATCGGCCACGGGGTCAAGAGAACGGGCTGCCCCGTGCATATACCGCCGTCCAGAGTAGCCTAATCTGTCGAGAGCATGAAAAGTCTCCCCCAAGAATCAAAGGAACGACATCTACGCCGGGCGACGGTGAACGACAACATCCGGCGAGGCCAGAGTGGCGGATCCCGAAGGAATAGACCATGAACAGGGTGCCAAACATACAAAGTGCAAAGGCATCCCAATAGGCATCATCCACCAAGCCTAGGCCCCTAAATTGTCGGGAAGACCAGGAAATATCGAAATGATCGGGACCGCGGATCATACCTTGCGCTTCCTCAGGGAAAGATGAAGGAGGACGCACAATCTGTCAACAAAGAAGCCCCTCCAGGGCAAAAGGAACCGCTATCTCTTCCACCTCCGGACCTCAAGCAAGGCCCGAAATTCTTCCACAGTCGGAACAATCTCATTGAAGGAAAGGCAAAAGACATGCCTTCTAGTATCCCAAAACGAAGAAGAAGCTCTTAAGAGGTCATAATCCGGAATCAATTCCTTGAGAGACCATAAGCATACTTACCTTGTATCTTTCTTCAAGAAGGACCTTCTCTCATGCATGATCTCCCGGGACCAATCCTTGAACTTGTTGAAGAATGACATTTGGGATTCTTGGGACAATTTTGGTGGAGCTTTTCTAAAGTTTTCCATGGTTTTTCTCTCTTTCTCCCCGAAAATGGTACATTTGGGTTTGGAGGTTGAAGAGGATATTTGAATTTGAAATAAAAGCAAGACCGGTCGAACCAAAATTAAAGGACGGTGTCGAGATGCGGTCCCCATCCGCGCGGATAGGATTGCTTTCCCAAAAAAAAATGCAACGGTCCAAGCTGCTACACCAAAAGGAATATTCCGTCCGGTTGCTCGAAACTTGTGCAAAAACCTCCCAAACCAGTCCATACACCAAACACCCTTGCAAAAAAAAAAAAAAAACAAGGCTCATGCAACCTTGCATTCATATTGCATTACATAAAATAATCCTAAATAATTACATTCCAAAAAAAAAAAGAGTGTGCATAAAAAACAAAAAAAAATGTGCATCTGTACAAATCTACAATCTCAAAAAAAAAAAAAAAATCAATCGGAATCCCCGGCGCTGACGTCTCCCCCGGTCCCTCTTGCGGCTCGGGCCCGCCTCGTCGGGAGCCACGAAAGTCTCGGGCTCGAGAATCGTCCTCATCTCCGAGAAAAGAGGCTCGTCGGGACCAAGCGGCACACTCGATAGGGTAAACCCGGATCCACTGAAGAAATCGAATCCGAAGGTGAAGGCGTCCAGGACTCCCGAACATACGGAGACGACCCACCATGCCGCGGACGTGTCCCTGCCGTACGGATCCCCAAGAATGACGTGATCCGAAGGCGGTGCTGCGCGGTGATCAATGAGAGGAGAAAGAGGGGTCTCGGAAGAAGTCTCAGAGGGAATAGGAGAAGCCTCCGTCGGACGGAGTGCCGGCCGTGGTCTCCTCGCTCTAGCACGAGGTGCCCCGCAAGCAACCATCCTCCCGTATGAATCTCTTAGCCCCGATCACTTGCTTCGTCGGCTTCTCGACGACCACCTTCGAAAACTGCACAAAATGCAAAAGCGTCAAAAAAAAAAAGAGGTGATGCTAAAGATGATGAAACAAAGGAAAGAAAAGAAGGGGAAAAGGTGAAACCATACCTTCATACCCGGACGAGGCCGGAAAGCTCGTGGAAGTCGCTCGGGCTGAGGGATCTGCACCCTCAATCGGACCCCATCCTGGATATAGGAAAAATCCGTCCGAGGGTACCGCGGGATCCCAAGCCCCTCCCTATCCAAAAATGAGGCATCCTCAGCCTCCTCAAGACAAATGTCGCATATGGCTCAATCGCCACGAAGTCCGAGAAGTGCTGGCCTGCTCGGTAATCATCCAGTCACGGACCGATCGCTCGGAGTGCATCATATCGGCGGGAGGCTCCACCGGTGTCCTCAAAGGCGAGTTCACGCCATGCGGCGCGTCACCCTCTCTCCCGAGATAATAGGCATCGCGAGTCGGACCCCTCAAATCCTCCCGGCTTGCTGTCCGGATCTCGGCGCCCTTGGTGCGCTACCTCAAGCGATCCCGGGGAAGAATATCATCCCCTCATCTGTCTCGGCCTCCGTCGAAAGGAAGGCAATCCGCGTACACGAGAGTCGTACGCCCCCTGGAGCTTATCTTCTCCGGGCATGCTTGGACCAAGGCTGCATGGCCGGATACGCCCGATGTACTCCGCCATGCCGCCACACCGTGACGATGGAAAAACTCCAACGCCCATACACTGCGAAAGGTAAAAATCCAATCAATCCGGTGCAAATAAAAGTGTGTGCTCAAAAGAAGAGGGAAAGCAAAGAGAGCTTATACCTCAGGGGCAAACTCGAAGCGATACAAGGAGCTCACGGCCTTCTTTGTACCTATCAAGAGCAAAATAAAGCTCTGCCGGCCAGGCCTCTCCCACGAGACATCTCGGCCGTCTCCATGTCCTCCAAGGACCTCGGCAAGGCAAAGACTGCCGTCCCCTCGGCATGCCCAAAGAGGCGTGCTCGAGAAAGCAAACCACAAGAAGGCCACGGCAATCGATCGGCGCCTATCCTCTCCTCCCCGGCCTCGTAGCTCGCAATGGTCTCCACGATCTTGCCGTAGACCACGGCATACTCCATCCCCATCCCCTTTTTGGGAATAGGGGAAAATCCCGAGAAGAGCACACGCAGATCGGCATCGGCGTAGCCATCCCGCCACTCAATGCTGCGTCCATTAAAGGACAGGCCCGTAATCGCGGCATAGTCGGAGGGCGTAAGCGTAGCCTCGCGGAAGAAGTGGAAGGTGTGGGTCGCGTCCCACGGTCTTTGCGCGCAGCAAACATCGAAGCCCTTGCTCTTAGGGAACTTGACCGGTCCCCTCAAGCACTCGACGAACTCCCGAGCCCCGTCTCGACAACAATCTGTCTCGGACTCGGCAAAGCTCCTCGGCCCGCATCAGGAAGCCGGTCCCACAAGTCAATCACGAGACTCCACCGATCCTCGAGTCTTCATTTTGTTCGTTGCTCCGTCACAAACGGTGTCCATACTGTAAAAAAAAAAGGGGGAGGGAGAAAATGTCAAAAAGATTGCATTTGCATTTACATTAAAAAAAAAAAATTCGACAGCATAACAGCATACAATGAGCATAGCCCCATTTTTCTCGCATGAAAGAAAACAATTTTCAGCAAGTCCCAATGCATTCATCAAAAAAAAAAGATGCATTCCTACGGAAATAAAACTCCGTCCCATTTTCTAAAAAAGAAAAAAAATGCATACATGCATATCATCCATCTTACATGCAACGGGAGGAAAAATCCGTCCCACTTTTCAAAAAAAAAATCCTAAACATGCATACATCTCATATTGGCAAAATGCCCATTCTTTCCAAACAAAATGCATGCATTGCATCATCATTCAATTTCAAAAAAAAAAATCATCATCATCAAGAACATGCAATATTCAATTTCAAAAAAAAAAATCACAATTCTTCGAATTTTCACAGGTAATTTTCGAATCAAAAAAAAAATGTGGCAAAAATGCCAATTCTTTTTCCCAAGCAAAGTGCACATTTTGGGTTACTCATATACTCATTACAACATGCAAAGCATCAAAATCAAAATTCAAAGCCAAGAACATCAATCATTCGAATTTTCAAAAAAAAATTAATTCAAAAATCACCCAAAATTCAATTTTCAAACAAGAAATCAACAAAGGGATCAAAGGGTTTCAAAGTATACCGTTCGAAGATGCGGATCCGAAGCCCAATGTTGCCAAGCATCGGGGTAATGCTCCTCCTCAACCGATTGCGAAAGATTGTAATGCCTCCTCATTCGGACGAGCTCCAATCGCCTCTCCGCTACCGGGCCACGTCCTTGGCCTTGAAAAGCGCCTTCCCCGTGTTCCATTGCTCAAAAAATCGAAGAAAATCGGAAGATTTCGAAGCTCCAAAGGCCAAAAATGGCGGATTTGCGACTTTCTCTCTCTTTCCTCCCGTAAAATTCAAAAAATTGGACTGAGGAAGAAGAAGGGCGTTGGCCCTAATTAATACCCCTGATTTTCAGGTCCTCTCCGCGCGGACAGGATTGCAAGGGTCAAAATGACCCTTTTGCCCCTTAAAATTCCAGGACTGCGCAATTCGGTCCCCAACTTGACGGAGTTAACCAAAGTTAACCAAAGTCGGCCCCTTGTCAAGAAAATTACTCCCGGCGAGTCAAACGTAAGACCGAGGTGCCGAGAAAGATAACGGATCCGTATCTTTCATCAAAATTACCCTCGGCGATCAAACGTAAGACCGAGTGCCACGAGAAAGATAACGAGATCCGTATCTTTCATCAAAATTACCCCGGCGGTCAAAGCGTAAGACCGAGTGCCACGAGAAAGATAACTTGAGATCCGTATCTTTCATCAAGATTACCCCGTGAGTCAAGCGTAAGACCGAGTGCCACGAGAAAGATAACGAGATCCCGTATCTTTCATCAAAGTTACCCGGCAGTCGAACGTAAGGCCAGAGTGCTCCCGAGAAAGATAACGAGATCCGTATCTTTCATCAAAATTGCCCCGGCAGTCAAACGTAAGGCCAAGCGCCAGAGAAAGATAACAGATCCGTATCTTTCATCAAAATTTCCCCAGGCGATCAAACGTAAGACCGAGTGCCCCGAGAAAGATAACGAGATCCCGTATCTTTCATCAAAATCTGCCCCGGCGATCAAACGTAAGGCCGAGTGCCCGAGAAAGATAACGAGATCCCAGTATCTTTCATCAAAATCTTCCCCGGCGATCAAACGTAAGGCCGAGTGACAGAAAGATAACGAGATCCGTATCTTTCATCAAAATTGCCCCGTGATAAAGCGTAAGGCCGAGTGACGAGAAAGATAACGAGATCCGTATCTTTCATCAAAATTGCCCCGGCGAGTCAAGCGTAAGGCCAAGGGTGCCCAGAAAGATAACGAGATCCAGTATCTTTCATCAAAATCCCCGGCGATCAAACGTAAGACCGATGGGTTCCCAGAGACAAATACGTCGATTTTCCCATAAATGCTAACAAAATCTGACAAAGTTAACGGAATCCCAAAAGCCCGGCGAGATCTCGAGTAGTACTCGAACTACGAAAGGGCTTGATTCCCAATTAGCTAGGGATACGTAGGTAGCCTATCATTAGGTCCCGACCCAGGCCAAAACGCGGTCACCTCTCTCGGCTTGCAGACGAAGTCCACCGAAAGGCCATCTCAAATTAAGGTCAGGCGCCTAAAAGGCCATCAAGGTTCGAGGCACCTAAAACGCCATCTCAAGGTCCGAGGCACCTGAAAACGCCATCTCAGAGGTTCGAGGCACCTAAACGCCATCTCCAAGGTTTGAGGCACCTAAGACGCTATCACTAGGAAAGCGATAAATCGCAATCATCCCGAGCGAGAAACCGAAAATGGTCATTCCTATCCCAGCAGGAAATGATAGCCATCAGACCGAAAATGGTCATCTCTTATCCCAGCAGAAGTTTCTTTCCGGCCAAGCGACCGTAGAAACTCGCTCATCGGGTTCGAGGCACCTAAAACGCCATCATCTCCCGGGGTCAAAGACCCGAACTACGACGGCTTGATTCTATTCGGGGATACGTAGGTAGCCTATCGCTAGGTTACCCGATCACTCGATCATCTGCGGAAATATGGAGCCTTACTCTTATCGACGACCCCGCTTCCTTCGAAAGCGCCGTCGCCGAGGGGCTACTGTAAGTGCTCCAATTTGAGCTTGTTAGAATTTTCGTTAGAAAATTAACGAAAGTTATAACATTTCTAACAATTCCTAACTATCCTAACATTTCTAACAAAGTGAGGGTAAAATGGGCATTGTTATTTAAGGTTAAACCTTAAAAAGAATCTCAAAAAGCAAAACAAAAGAAGAAAACCAAAAATGGCAATGGCTGGAAACAAAAAACGGTACGTTAATTTGAATTTTGAAAAAGATTATTCTTCTTGTCCAAAGTGAAGTGCATTTAATGAACAGTTACATTTGCTGGACTGTCCGCGCGGATGAGATTGTCAATTTCAGAGGGCTATAAATTGAGCCCTCCAGTCACAAAAATAAAGAGAAAAAAGAACACATTTTGCACCGAACCTCTGGCGAAATATAGAGAGAAAACAGTGAGAATTCACAAGAATTGTCACCTTTTTCTCTCCAATCTTTCCCAACTCATACTCATCCACTCACTCTCATATTAAAGCCCTAAACACTCATACATTCAAGCCAAACACTCAAGAACACAAGGAAGATTGGTAAAACCTCCTCTTCCTAACCCTAAATCTCATCCATGCATGCATCTTCAAACTACAAAATGTAGTTCTTTCATCTTCTTTCTCTAGATCTAAGAAGATCACCATGGAAGACCATCTCCATGGATGATCTTCTACAAAGATCAACATTATTTTCAAAGTTTTTCTTGCTTACTTGCAAAAATGCACTTTCAAAACCCTAAAAAACCATTTTCAAGCACTAAATCTTGATTTCAAAGGATAAAATTCCCCTCCCCAAGCAAATGAAATGCTTAGTCCTAATGTACCCCAAGGATGGTTTGGTATAGTTGATTCACCACTAAAATGTCTAGTGATCACTAACCAAAACCTAGGGAAATGGGGACAAGCATGGATGCAAAACCCCCCTTAAAATCATATTTTCCTTCTTGAGAAGTTGCTGTCCAGTAGCAATTTTCTCAGACCTCAGTCCATGGTCTTAATTTTTGGACACAGATGAACTTGGAATTTGGTGTTGACTACAAAATACCTTTTGTAGCCAACATCCAGAGCTTTCCATACATATTTTTATCTTATTTTTTGGGTGAGTGAAACTCCTCTTTTCAAATTTTCTTTCAGAGGCTAGTTCATCAGCTTCTGGGAATCCAGATCTCATATCTGAGGTTTCCAGAAGGTTTTGACCCCTCAAATCTTCTCCAAAATGGAAAATTCCTTCGCACAAACTTTATTTGAGGTGTCTAGAACAACTTTCATTCTCTGAGTTTATCCAGATTATGAAGTTTTAAGACCCTTGAATCCCTTTTAAAATCAAAGGTCCACTGCCTTTTTCCTTCTGGCAGAAATGGCTCTCAACTTCAAAAGGTCTTTTGAGTACCAAATCTCAATCCAAAAATCTTCCGAAAAATCATGGGATCAGTTTAAAGTCTTAAAAAGATATCCCAATTTTTACTTTTCTGAGTTTCAACTTATTTTGGCCAAAACACACACACACACACACACACAAATGATTTTCAGCTTGGAAGACTCGTTTTACGAGGCGCGTCGGGTGCACACTAACGTCCTTCCCGACGCGTAACATGACCTCCGAACCTAAATCTCTGATCTCGGGCTTTTTTCAAAGTTTTGGCCTTCAAAATTAAAATGGCGTGGCGACTCCGTTTTTCCGGTTTTATTTGGTTTTTCAAAGAAACGCAAAAATCGAATTTTTCCCGCGAAATGGCAACATCATCACACAAAGGTATAAATCGAGATCAACTGTATAAACTGTTAAGGGGAATGGGTTTAAAACCCACAACAAAAGAACTTATAGCGGACACTCAACCTTGAGAAATAGAGATCCCAGGCCCTTGGTTCAATAAGACAACCAAGTTATAAGTTCTAGTAGAGTTACTTAGAAACAACAACTCGGTTTATCAACCTGGAGATTGTTGAATACTCATTCCCAGAACATCCAAGTACACGCACATGCAGCAGTGGTAAGGATAAGTTGAGAAAATTTTTAATGATTTCTATACCTACGGTTGGAGTAGTGCATGATACTCCTTATAGTGAGAATCGCCTATATAAGCGAGAGGTAATTAGGCCGCCTCTAAATGACCGCTTATGAATGAGATACGGTCCAGGGTCGAAATGGACAAAACGTGAGAACAACAATTGTTAGAGCTGTTATTATGTGAGTATTATTGTCTTGGTATACATCCGACAGTCACTGGTTAAAAGCGACTCGCTACCAAATGGCTAGTATATCCGATAATATTTCACTAGGGAAGATTCAAGGCCACAAGCTATCTATCCCGATGTAATAATAGTTCGCCGGAACTTTGGACGAAATTGCATTCATGCATTAATTGTCATTCATGTGGGGGATTGTTGGAAATAGATAACGAAAAGTTAAGTTTGACTTAACGTTGATCTAGTTTCTAACGGAAGTTCGTTATTTGTTAACGAAACTAGTTACAAAAATGTATTCTACATTTGTTGTAGATTATTAAACTCATTTGATGTCTCAAAACCATTTAGGGTGAATGAGAATTAATGACAAAGGTCTTTTGTAACTTAACAAAGTTGGTTAAAAGGGTCAATTTGATCGTTTGGATCAAATTGTATTTGAACAGTGTTTTTGGGTGATGAGATTTTGCTCCCAGCTGATCAGAACGAGTGGGGACTCTGAGCACGAGTCGTGAGCACGAATGGACTTCAATGGACCTTGACTCAAATCTGATCAGAACGAGTGGAAGGCTTAGGAACGAGTCGTGGGCACGACTCGTGCCAAGGAGCACGACTCGTGCCCTTCACAGCTGTTCGAAAGTTTGCACCTTTTCAAGGGAAAAGGCACAAAACCTTTGACTCTCTTTATATACTTCCCCCTCCGAATTTCAATTCATTCATACAGTCATTTGAGCCTCTTTACCCTCTAGTGAGATAGATTAACATAGCCAAATCATATCATCTTGTTGCATCAAATCCTTTCAAGTCCAAAGTTCAAAACATTGTGTTGTTCGTTAGATTAGTTATATTGGAGTGCTCCTTATAACTAATAGTAAAGTCGTTTTATCTTACGAGAGTTTTGTTATTCAACCGTAAGCACCTGTGCGGGACAAATAACTCTTACGAAGATTGTATATAATACAAGACTCGACTTGTTTTTCTAGTTTTCCCAATCTCCGTTAAATTTTTCGTCAGTTTTTCTGTTAAGTTCTTGAGAAGCCATACTAAAGTCCAACAAATGATTCTAATTTCAAATTTAAAATATCATATCAAATAGTTTTATTTATTCAAAAATAAATTTAAAAAAAATTAAAAAAGTAAATGCTATTGTCCGTCCCTCTTTTTTTCTATTATATACTTTCATTTCTTTAAAAAATACTCCCTCCGTTACGCTACAAATTGCACACTTTCCTCATTGGGCGTCCCATTACAAATTGCACACTTCCTAAAATGACAAATAATCTTTACTAATGCCTCCACTCATTCTCTATTCTACATTATTTTAATACTCACAACACCAATATAATTTACTATTCCCTCCACTCATTCTCTCTCCAATTTTACTTTTACACTTACAACATTTATATCATTATTTTTTTCCTTAATTCCTGCGCAAACATTAATTGTGCAATTTCAAGCGGGACGGAGGGAGTATTAACTTTTTTATATAACTTTTTATAAAAAAAATCTCTACTAAATAACATCTCAAATCTACTATATATAATAGCAAAAGTTTTTCAAGCTCTAAGAAAACTTATTGGCCAATCTTTCCCTCATCCACCAATCACAATCATCCATTTGAAATTCAATATGTAAATGATTCTAATTTCAAATTTAAAATATCATATCAAATAGTTTTATTTATTCAAAAATAAATTTTAAAAAAATTAAAAAAGTAAATGCTATTGTCCGTCCCTCTTTTTTCTATTATATACTTTAATTTCTTTAAAAAATATTAACTTTTTTATATAACTTTTTATAAAATAAATTTCCCTACTAAATAACATCTCAAATCTACTATACTCCCTCTTGTCCCAGCCCACTTAAGAAAATTTTTCATTTTGGGCGTCCCACCAATCTTAAGAATTTTCAAAATGGAAAGTTTTTATCACTATTCTCTCCACTCATTCTCTCTCCTACATTATTTTAATACTCACAACACCATTATAATTTACTATTCCCTCCACTCATTCTCTCTCCGATTTTACTATTACACTCACAACATTTACTTTTTCCTTAATCCCCGTGCCATTTCAAAATTTCCTAAGTGGGCTGGGACGGAGGAAGTATATAATAGCAAAAGTTTTTCAAGCTCCTAGAAAACTCCAAGTGGCACAATATAATTGGCCAATCTTTTCCTCATCCATCAATCACAATTATCCATTTGAAATTCAATATGTAAATGATTCTAATTTTAAATTTATAATATCATATCAAATAGTTTTATTTATTCAAAAATAAATTAAAAAATTAAAAAAGTAAATTCTATTGTCTGTCCCTCTGTTTTTCTGTTATATACTTTCATTTCTTTAAAAAATATTAACTTTTTTGATATAACATTTTATAAAAAAATCTCTACTAAATAATATTTCAAATTTACTATATATGATTGCAAAAGTTTTTCAAGCTCCTAGAAAACTCCAAGTGATACAATATCACTGGCTAATCTTCCCCTCATCCACCAATCACAATCATCCATTTGAAATTCAATATGTAAATGATTCTAATTTCAAATTTAATATATCATATCAAATAATTTTATTTATTCAAAAAAAAAATTAAAAAAGTAAATGTTATTGTCCGTCCATTTTTTTTTAATTATATACTTTCATTTCTTTAAAAAATATTAACTTTTTTGATATAATTTTTTATAAAAAATTTTCCTACTAAATAACATCTCAAATCTACTGTATATAATAACAAAAGTTTTTCAAGCTCCTAAAAAACTCCAAGTGGGACAATATCATTGGTCAAATCTACTATACTCCCTCCGTCCCACAATAATACCGAAAAATTTCCCTTTTGGGTGTCCCACAATAATTAATAATTTCTCAAAATGAAAATGGGACCTACTTCTCTCTACTCACAACACTTTTTAAATTTACTATTCTCTCCACTCATTCTCTCTCCTATTTTACTTTTACACTCACAACACATTATCTTTATCACTTTTTACCTTAATCTCCGTGCCGGATCAAAAATTCTATAGGATAAATCTATTTACACAATGCAAATTCTATTTGCACAAAGTCATTAATTAGTCTGTCTTGAAATTAGAGAAATAAAGCTGTTTTGAATAGTCTGTCTTGATTAATTGTGCCTTTTAGCCTGTTTTGCAACAGCAGCAATAATAAAATGATCAGCTTTGATTGTGAACTTCGAGGTGAAACTATTGAACAACTTACACTCCAACTCCATTAGTGGAGTTGCATTAATTTCATTTACATTTTGCAGTGTTAAAATCACTTTCATTTGAGCAAATGACGACACCGCTGTCCTTTATATGGCGTATTAATTAATTCAAAGTTTTTTAATACTTTTGAACCAAAAAAAAATTGTTTTTTACTCTCTTTTTTTCAAATAAAAATTACTCCTTTCTCATCTTAAACAAAATTACCTTTTTAGATACAATATTTAAAGAAAAATTAGGAAACAATGAGTGAGATAAAGTGTTGTAACTATTAAAAATAAAATATGAAATAGAATATTAAAAATAAAATATGAAATAGAATGAGTGAGTGAGTAAATTGTAAATAAATTGTTGTCGCAAGTATAACAATTAAGTACTCCCTCCGTCCCAGTCCACTTAGGAAATTTTGAAATGACACGGGAATTAAGGAATATTATTATAGTATTAGGAGAGAGAATGAGTGAAAAAAGTGTTGTGAGTGTGAAATTAAATAGGAGAGAGAATGAGTGGAGGGAATAGTAATTATAATGGTGTTATGAGTATTAAAATAATGTAGGAGAGAGAATGAGTGGAGAGAATAGTGATTTAAGGTTTCTATTTTGGGAATTCTTAAGTGAAGTGGGATGCCCAAAATGAAAAATTTTCTTAAGTGAGGTGGGACAGAGGGAGTATTACTGAATATAAAAATATAATTTTTTTTGTTATTTTAAATAGTTCGATTTGAATTAGGACTAACAAAAATGACAAAAAAATCCAATTAATGATGAAACGGATGGAGTAGAGTTGGTGATGGCCAAAATGGGCTCAAACCCGTGGGCAGCCCGTCCGGCCTATGTCTCGCGGCCGTTTGGCCCGCGCCTGTCCAGCCCGTGACCCATAGCCCGTCGGACGGGCTTGAATCGAGGAGGTTTGCACGGACTGGACTTTGGCCCGCGCCTGTCCAGCCCGTGACCCGTAGCCCGTCGGACGGGCTTGAATCGAGGAGGTCTGCACGGACTGGGCTTAGACCCTCGGGCGTGAAAGTAAGTATGGTGTTTCGGAGAGCAAATATTGTAATGAACAGAGATATTCAAATGACAAAATTGCAGTTATCTTGGAACGGTAGACGTTGCCCTGGATTTATAGTTTGTTGAGGGTGATATTTGTGGTAGGAATGCATGATTTCCCGAAATTTGTGGGACAGGTTCGTGTCTGTAGATCGTGTCCGTGAATGACTCCTGATTTGTAGGGAGTCAGTTATGAAAGAGTCGTATGTACGCCTGGATTCAATAGGTCGACGCTTGCTTGGTTGGTCGAGATCGCCTGTTGGGACTAGGTCGACCTGACTGATGGGTAGGGCTGGACCGTACCCGAAATAGAGATTGGATCGTAGAGTCGGACCAAGCTAGGTCGGGACGATTCCACGGTCCCGGGCCAATTTCGGTTCCGGTTTGGACATCCCTTAGCAACATTGACATGAGGGTATCCAATGCCTACTCTCATGCCACAGTGGGTTCATTTCAGATATGATTGTGCAGCTGCATGGGTTACTCCATACATGACTTGGATTAACAGTTATGAGCAATATTTACGCTCTAATCGTACTACTGAATTTGTTGTATTAGATTGACTCAAGAAATGAAATAAGATTACTTCTTTTGAATTAAATGAATTTTAAAATTCTTTAATTTTAAATATTAATGAATGTAAATTATTTAATTAGGACACATTTTGCATATTTTTTTTATTAAAATAAGAAAAAAACTTATAAAAATTACCTAAAAATTAAAATTTCAATATATGTAAGTCTTAAAAAATAATAAACTTATTTAAATAAATAAATAATATAAACTATAAAATATATTCAAAAAATAAAATAATAAATTAAACTCCAATTTTTAAAACTAAAAGACTAGTATATATATAGGGGACAATATAATTATTACTACTACTTTTTAGAAGATTAGGTTGAAAAAGTCAAAAACTAAAAAAATAAAGAAAAAGCTTTATTATTGATTAATGATGACTTTTCACAATTAACGATGTTGGTTTAGGATATCTAGGTTATTTGCACATTATTTTAATAAAATAAAATGTGCAAATAGTAGGACCCATTCTATATAATCGCGGGACGAAGGGAGTATATAATAACAAAAGTTTTTCAAGCTACTAGAAAACTCCAAGTGGTACAATATCATTGGCCAATATTTCTTTCATCCACCAATCACAATCATCCATTTGAAATTCAATTAGTAACTTTTAAAATTTATAGGGGTTCGTTTTTAAAATTATAGGTCCACTCTAATAGCAAAAGTTTTTCAAGCTCCAAGAAAACTTCAAGTGGCACAATATCATTGGCCAATCTTTCCATCATCCACCAATCACAATCATCCATTTGAAATTCAATTAGTAACTTTTAAAATTTATAGGGGTTGATTTTTAAAATTATAGGTCCACTCCGTCAAGATAATACTCCCTCCGTCAATGGAACTTAGTGGCCAATCTTTTCTTACGTACCTAGAAAATGGAACTTTCTTTTCGGGCTTGAAAATTTAGATAAATGCCTAAAACATGAACTGCTAAATCTGGATATAGCTCACCCAACTAAGCCTATTTTCAAGTTAGATATATGAATAAGAAAATTATACTTTTTTTCAGTTAGATATGTATACGTGTTAGACATGATTTACAAAAAAGTTTTAAGCAAATTATATGATTTTAAAGCTTAGCTCACCCAACTCACCCAACTAAGCCTATTTTCAGTTAGATATGTGAATAAGAAAATTATACTTTTTTTATCTAACAACAGCAATGGTATGATTTTGTTATCGTTATTGTACTTCCTCCGTGTCGCACTAATTTGTTATCAATTTTATTTACAAAATATAGTTTTGTTATTGGTTGGAGAACAAATTTATTGGTTATTTAATATTTACAAATGAACGTACTCCCACCGTCTCACAGTAATAGTATCATCCTTCCCTCCCTCACTATTTTTCAAGTAGAGATATTATATAAACATAATGCATTTGTCAAATATATTGAGTTTCAAGTTTTAACGTTTAATTTAAGAACATATATTATTTCGTACTCCCTATATGTTTTATTTTATATATGTAGTATACGTATATATATATAATTTGTATTCCTTTAATTATTATTATATTAACTCTTGGATATATATTTAATTGCATTTTTTCATAATTGTGCCAGGATTGAAACTAAACGAAGAACAGAAGAAGAATCTTACTTTAGCAGAAATTAAAAAGATATTGGTTCAAAATGGAAGTAGCCTGCATAAGTTTACAAATATCCCTAAGCCGATCGACTCTGCTATTGAGGATGCACAGAACATGCTTATTTTAGATGAAACATCATATGATATGGAAGAGATGAAGGCTGAGTACGCCAGGTTGTATAAACAACTCAGGGCTGAGCAGAAGGGAGTATATGAAGAAATCTCTGTTTTCAAAGCCTTTTCCTAAGTTTTTGCTATCAATAAAAACGACACAATTTTCACAAAAGCCGTTTTTCAACGTTTGGGCTCAAAATACAAAACCGCGTGGCGACTCCTCATTTTCCTTCCCATGAAGCGAGGTCTCAGACTCAGCTGTCGATAGTGGAAATGGTGGAGTATTCTTCCTGTATGGTTATGGAGGGACGGAAAAGACGTTTATGTGAAAGACATTATGTGCTGCTTTACGGATGCAGAGGAAGATTGTAGTTGCAGTTGCATCCAGTGGTATTCTTCATTATTACTTCCCGGAGGTAGGATTGCCCATTCTAAATTTGGTATACCTTTACAGCTTGATGAGACTTCCATGTGTATCAAACTTAAGCCAGGTTCTGATGAGGCAGAGTTACTTCAAAAAATATCTCTTATTATTTGGGACGAATCTCCAATGGCACATAAATACTGCTTTGAGGCACTTGATCGTCGCTTGAGAGATATTATCAGTGGCCCTGATGGACGGTTATGTGATAAGTCGTTTGGTGGTAAGGTTGTGGTATTTGGAGGAGATTTCAGACAAATTCTTCCGGTCGTACCTATGGGTAGCAGAAATGATATTATGCATGCTTCACTATGTTCACCGACACTAAGGAATGAATGCAAAGTACTAACGTTAACACAAAATATGAGATTACAGTTGATTTTCAAATACATTTTGTTTAGCATTATGTATACGTATCTATATTTAAAAGTTAAAATATGACTAAAATATAATATTTTATGTAGGGTGGTTCGTCTTCTTCGGATGTTGAGGATATCAGGTCATTTGCAAATTGGTTATTATCCGGTGGTGATGTGACTGAAGGTGATAAGTAACAACTACTTTTAAGATATAGATACGTATTTTATCCGTTGGTTATTACTACCTCTGTCTCAAAAGCCTTACTACATTTGTTGCAATTTATGTACTATATCTGTCTTAATATTAGTAAAAATTGCTTCATAATTTCCGGTATTCTCTCAATTTTAATATTGATTTTTACTTCCTTTTAAGTTCATATTTTCACTAATATTTATTTATTATATGTTGGTTATTATTACTGTAGGTGATAAGAACCATGGTGAAGTTGAAATCAAACTACCCGATGACATATTGATAAGAGATTCTGTCAATACCATCTTAGCTATCGTGGATTGCATATACCCGAACTTAATGCTAAATAAAGATGTTGATGAATTTTCCAGAATCGGGCTATACTTGCACCAACAAATGAGATTGTTGACAGTATTAATGAGTATGTTATGTCGCTCTTTCCTGAAAAAGAAGTGGAATACATGAGTTCTGACGCCATAGACAAAGACGAGGAATTTAACCAATCAGCCGAAGATATATTTTCAACTGAATTTCTAAACACCGTCAAGTGCTCTAGAATACCTAATCACATACTAAAGCTAAAGATTGGATGTATCTTCATGTTGTTACGAAATATAGATCAAGCTTCAGAATTGTGTAACGGTACAAGATTGATCGTTACAAATCTAGGTACGCAAATCAATTTTGTTAGTATATAATTATACATTTATACAATCAATTATTTGATTATTTGACATAAAACATACTGTTATTTTAATATATATATATATATATATATATATATATATATATATATATATATATATATATATATATATATATATAGGTAAGCACGTTGTCGAGGCGGTAATGTTGTACGAAAAGAATGTTGGTAAGAAGGTGTTGATACCGATGATGATTATGTCACCGTCTGATACAACAAAATTCCCGATTAGGTTTCAACGGAGACAATTTCCACTGACCGTTTCTTTTGCAATGACGATAAATAAAAGTCAGAGTCATTCACTCGCTCATGTTGGCCTTTTTCTTTCAAGACCAGTATTTAGTCATGGACAATTATATGTTATTTTTTCTAGAGACTACAAGGAAAGGAGTTAAAGTGCTTATATGTAATAGTTACGAACAGTCAGATGACCTGACTACAAATATTGTGTACAAATAAGTTTTTGACAAGTTGTAATATATTACATAAATTATCTCATTAATTTTTTGAATTGTATTTACATTTAACTTTTACCTCAGTGTTTTATCCCCCGTCGGGAACCGACGGGTTACTCACTAGTTAAGAGTTAAAAAGAAAAGCAATGATAGGGGAATAAAAGAAAGTAACAAAATTTGTTCATAAAATTAGTTGAAGATATTTTATTGATTGTATTGATAATATACTCGTTATAATTTAATTAAAAATATCAATAAAATTATTATATGTAAAAAATTTTGAGTAAGTTTTTATAGTTATTTTGTGTGCCAATTATTATTTTTAAAAGAATAAAATCCTTTGACTTGTTAATTGGATAACCTCCCTCCTCCCATTTCTTGTTTGGTTTGCTCAGTTTCCACATGTGATTCTCCCTTGTAACCTGAGCCATCCCCACGGACCCCACTCTCTCTCTGTCTCTCTTTCTCTCAAATTTCTTAACTACTCTGTAACTCTGCAAAATCTCTGATCATCTGGTACAGTACAAGTAGTCTTCGTCTCAACCCGACAAATGTCACCACTTACCAAGATAGCGATTTCACCAATGTACTCTCTCCTTCTTTGAGATTCTTCTCCATTCAATTCAAGTTTTCAACCCTTTTTCACCCCTCTCATCTGTTGCCAAGTCGCTTTCAAATCTCCCTCCCCAACACCCACCAGCTCTGCCATGGTGGTTTTGATTTTCTCCCTTCAAACCCTTTTACAACAACAAAATCAACTACCCATTACCGTTTCTGACCTCCTATGGCATCCTTAACCCCTGGCGTTTTGTCCAAACTCCTCGAAAACGTCGGTAATGCCCATGTCAAGGTCGCCGGCGAACACCGCTCTGCCCTGTTGCAAGTTATCGGCATTCTACCCTCTTTCTCCGGCGCCGACGATGATCCTTGGAAGAGTAAAGGCTTCTATCTCCGAGTCTCCGACTCGGTACACTCGGCGTACGTGTCGGTAGCCGATTCCGACGCGGAGCTGATTCTCAATGACACGATCCAGCTCGGGCAGTTCGTGCACGTGACCCGGTTCGATTCCGGGTCGCCCGTACCCGTGCTACGTGGGTTGAAGCCGGTGCCGAAACGGCGGCCGTGCGTCGGTGAGCCGAAGGATTTGATTTCGAGCGAGGTGCTGCAGATACGGAATCGGGTTGATTTCTCGAAGAAGGGGAGGAAGGTTGAAGCCAAGCCGAAACCCCAGCCGAAGCCAAGTCCGAGTCCGAACCAGAAGGTGGACGCTAGACGACTTTCATTTGGAAATGGGAAAATCGAGGGTTTGGATCAACTGAAAAGATTGAGTTTGGATCCGGCCCGAAAAGGTTGGGATCGGAGTCCTACTCCGACGACGGCGAAAGATGCTGTACCGGGTGTGAAGTCAAAACGAAGTTTGACCCCTTCTTTACCTTCTACCCCTGTAAGTCCCCCCTTTATTTTTATAAAAGTTTGACCACCCCCACCATTTGTGGCCATTGATTTAATCATAGAATGTGAGATGCGGTCAACTCACTGCAGTACGATCCTCAAAGAATTACCTACATCACTAAACATTGTTGCAGTTAAATTTCTTATGGTGGGGAAGGGATTTAGTCAATCATTGCTGTAATGATAGAAGAGTAATAGAAAACAATATTCTTAAAACACCTTTATGGACGAGCTACATGTACACTCGATTGTCATGTTAGCACTTTTAATGGACTATGTTTTGAGTTAAGAAGTACTCTCCCTGTTCCATAAATATGTTCCTAATTGGAATTTTTGTTTGACCCAAAAGATAAGATAGTCTCATTTCTAAAATTGTAAAGTGATTCAACTTTCAAAATTGCAAACCAAGGAGGAGAAGGGAGTAGTGGAGTGATAAGTAAACCTCATTAAAGATTGGTGATGGAAATGAAAATAGGTTATTAAAATATTTGAATAGTAAAATGGGACTATCATTATGGGACTGCGTGATACCTGTAGTGATATTGGTCATGGCAGGTTCAAATTGTAATTTAAAATGTTTTTTTTTTTATCTCTCCTTTTGCAGATTATTTCGCGAAGGAGGTCTTTCTCTGAGAAGGATTTCACTGTGGAACAGCTAAATTTAAGCGTTGCACCTCTTAAGAACAAGAATGTGATTGTTTCGGAAAAGCTAATAACCAAGCCTATAAAAAAGGATCTGAAGTCTTCATTTGAAGGCAGTATTCCAAGTCAGTTCATTAAAGTGCCCGTGAGTTACAAAACCTGGTTTGATACGAATATCTTGTGGGATTCAGTTCCACCTAAGATCCAGAATCTTGGAAAGGTATTCAAAGAAATCAAGTACTAGCACAATATATTAGAGTTTTTTGTTTTTTGTGTGTGAGTGTTAAAAAATTTGGTTCATATTTTGATTTACGGTTGCTTTTCAGGAAGTTATTCATCACAGAAATGTGGGATTTTCGTCTGCTGTACATGCTTTGGAAGAAACATCTGCATTAGAGGGTATCCTTCAATGCATGAGGTACACATACTACTTATTCACTTTCGCTACTTAGGGGTCGTTTGTTTTTTTGTTTTCAGCCTTAAATGCCTCTTAACTCTTATTCATTAAGAGGATTAGAAAAATAAGTGTGTTTGTTTTTTTTTTTGAAATAAGACTTAAAGGCTCTTAAAAGCCTCTTAATTTTAAGAGGTTAAAATGTTCCGAATTGCCGCTACGAAAGTTCTCGAAAGCCACTGTTTCATATTTGGTTTTGGGTAATTTTTTTTTTTAAACTCAAGCATCTTGTTTCATAATGCATTTACGTTTTTTTTTTTTTTTTTTGTTTTTTTTAAATTTTTTTAATTTTTTTTTTAAGCATTTTCGCATAATGAATTCGTATACAAAATCAAACAACTTATCCAATTAATTCGGTTTTCGCTTGCGCCTCTTAATCATTCGGCCCATTTTCGTAACTCGAGAAATCGACCAAATGACTTATCACTTAAAAAAAACAAAAACCCCCTTACTAAATTTAGTTTTGTCAAAGGGCTTGTTTTGATTTTCTGCGGAAGTATGTAGCCTCAAAGTAAGTAAAATAAGCATCAAAATAATACTCCCTCTATTCCCAAAAGATTGTGCCATTTTGACAAGTCAAACATCTCATGGTTGATATTTTACTTATACTTTCTTGAAATTGCACCTCCTAAGTATTGCCTGTTTAAGAAATGAGACAAACTTTCTTTGGACAAACCAGAAAGGAAAGAGGGGCAATATTTTTGGGCAAAGTGTAATAAGATATTGAGAAAGTACCTCAAGTCATGACAATATGTGAAGTGGAAATTGGTCCCTCTACTCTTTTAATAAATATTTTGTGTCTTTTGTGACCGTCCCATTTCCCATGTAAACATGTCCCTTACCATTATTTGATTGAATTGCAATGTCTCAACCAGGCTGTGCAACATCTTGAATCGGCCATCACTAAAATTAGTTATTTTGTGATATGATGTCATTAGCAGCATGCATCAGGGTTATGGAGTTGTTGGTGTGATTGTGTGTGGAAAATGATTGCCTTGCTACTAAAAGCATTGGCGACATGTTGACAAATTTCATTTGATTTGGACGTGGGTTTCAAGTTGCTGAATTAACAATTTCTTACTAGATTGATCAATATGAGTGGGACTTTAACTTTGGATTTACTCTCTTCACCTTCCAAGATTTTTCTTAAAACTGAAGCAATTCTTAAAAAGGTCAAGAAGGAAGATGTTAAAATGTGTTGAGTACCCCACCCCTGAACAAAATATTTGGCCTATAGCTTGAAAGCAGTTAAAATATATGGCATAGGCCTCTAAGATATGATATTATGGTAAAAAAATCATACACACACACACATATATTTATGTATTTAAAAAAAGAGATTCTTTAGTGCAATTTCGAGATGGTACAAGCACTTAAAGCAACATTCTTTAAACTTTATTGTGTCATATGAGAGTATTTTCTGGGATAGCGGAGTATATAGATTGTGCAAATCTGTTATATTAAATGTGATTGCTCTCCAGAACTTGACTGAGCCATCTTACTGGCTTGTTGTGCTCATTTTGTTCTCAGTCAGTTTATCTTTAGGAATGCATTCTAATTTTTTCTCAACCTGTTTCTGATGCTTTGCTATTAATCATGATTTATTTTCCCTATCCAGTGTGTTTGCTGAAATGTGCGAATCAGCGCAACAAGATTGCACAAATCCTTTGGTAGAACCATTTTTGAACTTTTACCAAAGTACCCAGAAATCAGCAGATGCAGTTAGCTCCTTACTCGACCCAATGTCAGAAGATAGAAGTGGCAACCTCCTAGACACAAGTAAAAGTTTCAAGAACAAGAATGCTGCACTATGGGTTCAAGCTGCCATAGACACCGATCTCTCAAAGTTCTCTTTATTCAAAAAGAATGACCAAAAACACCTCCGTAATGGTGAGAAATCCCATTTTGTTGTCTTAGAAAACAGTCCCACAAAACCCCAGAACGACCTTTTACCAGAAAACAAGAAAAGCCCCAAAAACCTTGGACCTGTGGTATCAAAATCAAATTCAAGTCCTAAATCTCTAGCAATTCGACCGAAACAGCGGGTCCCAACCACTAAGAAACCAGCAGTTGAAAGGGCAGAATGGTCGAAAGGACAAGGATTGAAAGATGCTGCTAATTTAGCAGAAAAACTTCTAGCAGTATCTCGTGCATGGTTTTTAAATTACTTGGAGGATTCTTTAAAGAAAGGATTCAGATTAAGGAAAGGAGAAGAGGATTCTGAAATTACGGGTCTTCTTAGGCAGCTAAAAAGAGTCAACGAGTGGTTGGATCACTCGGTGGGGAATGGAAATCAAATGGACGAGAGGATTGAAAGCTTGAAGAAGCAGTTGTACAAGTTTCTTCTTGATCACGTGGATTCTGCTATTGTTCAAGCTGGTAATTAACTCAAGGTACAAACTACTGACAAATTAATTAGATTATTAGTATGATCAGCTCAAAGATTAATTCTCAACCGGTTATAACCTCAATTAATCAATGATTTAAGAAAAATAGTTCTAGGAGAGACAAATGACATAATTACCCTGTTTCTGCTTCCTGTGCTCAATTGTATAGCGGAAGTTCAGTTTGTTTACCCTTTTGTCCTCGTAAATGAGGCGTGAATTTGAATTGAACTCTGTATTGTTATTGGAGTGGACATTTCTTGTTCATCTTCGAGCATTTTTTTGCCCTTTTTCTTTTCTTCTGAAAGCCGGTCTATGTTTCTTATGAGTTCTTTACATTTGGAAAAACAGCTACATTGATTGATATTCCATCTGCCTATTTTCTCTTCTATGTTAACTTTACATTGAGAAGATAGGATGATCACGAAAACGACCTGAACATTACTGAAATGCGGGAGGAATAAACAGTATCTAGTCTCTAAAATCTGGAAATCTAGAAAATATAGGAAATGGAGAAAAAATAAAAAGAAAAAAGAGGAGGGGGGGGGGATTGTGTGTTCATTTATTATTAGTTAAGTAAAAACTTGAAGCTGAATCCTGGTGGCATGGGTCATCTTGTTTTGTCAGTGGCGTCTTGTCAGAAGTTCTTGGACATGAAGTTCCACATTTTGCCATGGATTTCATTCCCCTGCAAGATTTCATGTGGGTATGCAGTTTCTCTGGCTTGAACTGTCGACCACATTGCCTGCAATTCATAGGCAAAAGAGAGCTTTAGGTTGAGAAATTGTCCTCAATGGAGATCTATTGTAGCACACATACTATGTGTGTGCCTTATTTGGGTATCCTATTCTTTTAACACCAGGTAATAATGCCCTTGTTGGTATTCATTATTGACGTTCAAATGATAAGCAAAGGTTAGGAGTATATTAAATCTATTACAGCTCATGGAGCATTTTAAAGGTAAACAATAATCTCGATAATTAAAATCCGACCAAACTGTAAAGGCACGACTTCACATGTTCGTTCAACACACATTGTCATGTAACTAAATTATGTGGACCCAAAATAAAAATAAACAAAAATAAAAAGTAAAATACTCCACTTTTTCTGTTCTCTGGAAAACCTAAGTACAATTTATAATTTAGAATGTCCAATTTCCGTTTGTTTAGCGTAAAACATTTTTCGAAAAATGATTTCCTGCAAAATGTTTTCCGAAAAATGAAAATATTTTCCGGAAAATGAGATAAACATGTTTAGCGTAAAATATTTTCTCAATTTTCCGGTGCGAAACAAACACCGAAAAATGGGAAAAATATTTTCCGAAAAATATTTTCCCCCAAACAAACGGAGCCTAATTAATAAGTTACATTTCCTACAAATGAAATTATATACTCCATACGATCCAGTTTAATGTTCCTAATTTGATTTTGTACAGTTATTAAAAAAAATAAATGTTGCGACTATTAAAGGTAAAGTAAGAGAGAGAAAGATGGTAGAGAATATTAAGTGAGTTGTTATTGTAATGGTAGCAAGTGGGTTCCATTGTATATTAGTAATAAAACAACTAAAAAACTTAAACTGAGATAAACTAATAAAAGTAAAAACCTTAAATCGAGGCGAACGGTGTAATTTTTTTATTGTATTAACGAGACTCACTTTTTATACTCATAAAAAATACTATTCATTTACTATTTCCTACCCACCTTCTCTTTTCTATCCACTTACAACATCAACTTTTATAGCATTATTTCTTAATTTCTGTTTTGAACCGCAAGTGTGTAAGATTTTTCGTGACGGAGGAATTATTAATATAATTATGGTAAAATGTTTAGGGAGAATATTAGAATGCTTTATTATAAAGCTTAATATATCATCATTAAGGTTGTTAGCAACAATGACAAATGGCAGTTATGGAGATTATGATTCAACAATAAAGCCAAATGATGAACTCATTGATTAAATATGATTAAATTAATATTCACTAGTAGTAGTATATGGTAAATTGATCCATTTTGACCAAACAAAAATAAGTATAATAAATAGAAAAAGTAAGAAAAATATAGAATCTTGACCCATAGATTCCCTTTTAACAGTGGTTGTACTCATAAGATCCACCTTTGTTTTAGTTTCTTATTTTGGTGCTTTTTATTTGAATTAGCCTTTTATATATAAAATCCAAAAAATAGAATATCCCACTTTCACCTTAACCAAGTGTACCTTTAGCAAGTTTTGAACAAAATGGCTTCAAAAAGCAAAATGACATTATAGATAATAGACACTAAAATAAATATTATCTCTATTTTAAAATAATCAATCCGTTAAAAATAAACGTCGCAATTGATTTATCAATATTTCTGAAGATTGTGTTTTATTAGTTTGAACATCACTTGTATAATAAGATTTCGTTTTATTAGTTTGAACATCACTTGTATAATTATAATGATAAAATACTATATTACTTTTTTATTTAGAAATATTATATTTATTTTGAGATAAATCAAAATAAAAAAACGACATTTATTATGTATCAAAGGGAGGGAGAGGGAGCATTATATTTACATTTATATTGAGGCAGAAAAGAGGGAGTAATTAATTACTACAAAGAAAAATAGGGAGAGCAAGTACGCATTTAGTTATTCGATTGAAAATCAAAAAATTGTTATTAATAATATTTATAATTATGAATCAATAACGAGTTTTAAATTTTCATTATGATAATTAAATCAAACTATAATTATTGATAAAAATATATTCTTGTTAACAAAAAAAATGAAAAGATCAATTTAGGACGGAGTCAACTTACGAGCATTTTGGCCTGTTAATAGGTTTGAACGCAGCAGAAACTGTTTTTCTCTCGCCGAATTCATCCTTGTTGCTCTTCTTCGATCCTGCTCTGTCTTCAAAACTTTTCCTGGCACTACAATTTTTTGGGTGCAAAAATTGTATTAGAAAATAATTCAAAATATTTAAATATAAAAATATTTTACAAATAAAATTTAATGAAAAAGAAAATATTAATAAGTTACTAGTTAAAATCTTGCAAAAAACTAGTTTTTTCGTAAGATAAGAAAAAAACTAGTTTTAAAGCACTAAGTCTAACTAATAATAAGAGTGATGGAACTGTTCTGAAAACTAGATTTTTTATAACATTTTGAAAAAAATTAGTTTTTCACAAGAATTACTCTAAGTTACTAAAATCATGACATTTGCCAATTATTTAAAAAAATAATAATATGTACCTTGCTTCATGGTGTTGCTCTAGTAGCCAAGAATGTGCAGCCATCCTTTCCGAGCTCCCCAACTTATCTCCTTTGAAAATTTCGCCCTTGTAATTCTTTTCTTTATTAGAAAACACACCCAAAGAATTTCTATTTCTTCTGTTAATCACCATAACTGCCGATTCATTCGTTTCCACTGCACCACAAGTGATCCAATTACGGAACATATTTGACTGTTTCGTCCCTCCCGAATTGCCACTACTACTCTTTCCAACTGAACAATTTGGGGCGGATGAATTCTTGAAACTAGTTGAACTACTATTTACATCATCCCCCTCCTTGTTATTATTCTGACCCGTGTAGTCCGAATTATTCTCCTTTTTGTCTTTTTGGCCATTTTGTTCTTCCTCTTGTTTGGTTGGAGTAGAAAGCTTGTCCTTTTCGGGCTTCGTAGAGTCATCGGTTAGCGAAGAAGATGTCTCGGACCCGAATAGGGGCGATTCTTGTTCGATTTCACATGATGTTTTTGGGGAAACACCTAGTGGAGATTCAGGGATTTTTCCGGTTTCCACATTTGATGAAGTTTTTTCGTCGTTTGCTCCTTCAACTTCTTGAGGTGTGGACTTCTTTTGATTAGAAGCCTTTTTTTCGCCATATGAACATTTATCTGTATGATTATTTGATCGAGCATTAAAATTCGAAAAATGAAAAAAAAAAAACAACTAGGAAATTGACTAATTTGACCTTAGAAATAGGAAAAAAAAATGGAAAAAACAAATTTGGTTGGATTATTTACCATTATTGAAGGGGGTGGAGGCAATTTCGGATCCTTTGAGTACATATTCGTTGTCAGATATTGGGGTAATGAGATCTTCATCTAGCAAGTCTTGCCATACATATCCTGCCTTGTATTTTCTTCAATAAAAGCCAATAAAACAAAAAACTATAAATATATACCCCCTCCGCCCAAGCTCAATGTTTACAGTTTGATTTTTTTGGTCATCTGAATCAATCTTTATAATTTTATAAATATCTAGATATTTCTAAGCAATTCTAAAAATTGTTATTAATAATAATATTTTCTAACGGTGAAATAATAACAATTTTTAAAATTGAATAAAAATATCTAAATTTTCATAAAATTAAGATAAAAGTTCAATTAAATTGACCAAAATGAATGCAGCAAGTAATTAACAATTTTTATAGATAAAATTTGAATTCCGCAGAATTCAAAATGTTATTTTTTTTCAAAGAGGAAAGATTTGTCACAATACTATCTAAGATCAAGAACAAACCTCTTGTAAGACCAAGCAAAAGATTCCGGCATGTCTTTCCCTCTTAGTTCCGATAGCCATCTCTTCACATCTGTTCAATTTCCAAATCAAAAGAAAAAAAGGTTAAGCAAAACTCATGGCCACTACACACACTAAAGCACGCGCACACATACACACACACACTAACCTCGTAGTCGAACACCATTGCGAGAGAGATGATGAACACGAATGAGATGAGGGTGTTCGACACGACCCTTACGACTAAGAAAATAAATAACATGAACTCTTCTCACTTCACCACCACCACCACCTTGTTGTACTTGTGCTTCCATTATTCTTCTGCAAAAGAAGAATTTCCCCAACAAGCAAAACAACACAACCTACTTCTTTTTAGGCAAAATCCCATTTAATATTTAAGTTTGACAAAAACAAAAGTACTACATTAAATAGATTTTAAATGATTCAAAACAAAACAAACCAAACCCAAGACATACTCCCTCCGTCCCATAAGTCTTAAGAATATATTGACTTTTTGGTCAACTTTTGATAACTTTGACTTAAACTTTATAGAAAATTTGATAATCTTAACAAAAATTTGAATTTTTTTATTGAAAGTATTTTAATAGTGAATCATTTTTTAAATTTTTAAATCTTTATTATCATCATAATTTTTTTATAAAATCTTGGTCAAAGCAACTCAAAGTTGACAAAAAAAGTCAATAATTCTTAAGACTTATGGGACGGAGGGAGTATGTTTTATGTACTACTCCATATGTTTTATGTACTACTCCAGCCATCTGCCCCAAAATGAACGTACATTATCAAGAACAAAAATGAACATTTATTCTAAAACGAAGGTAACATACAATTATATATGCCGGCCAGCGACAGAAAAAGACAAAAGAATTTCATCATGTTCATTGGAACCATGATTCAAAAACTATATAATACTCCAAAATAGAATGCAACATGTAATTAACAAATGAAATATGCAGGCCTAGGAAGTAATGGTGTGTACTTTTGTGATTATATAGAAAATGATCAACTTTTTTTCGCAATAATCAAGAGAATCATTGGGTTTAGAGATTACCTAATTGCTTTTTTTCAAGCTTTTTGCAGAGATCAAGATAATAAATAAGAATAAGAATAAGAATAATGGAAAAAGAGGTAAGCTAATAGGGAGAAAGTGTAGGTAAGGAAGGTAAGGATCCGAGAAGGTTTCTCTCCATATTGTTTTTTCTTTTTAGTCTGATTTCCCGCGATATGCTCAATATATATGGTTATATGTGTATGTATAGGTTGGTAGCTTTTGACCAGTTTTTTTTTTTCCTAAAACAAAGCTTTATTTTGATTATTTCTAATCATCTCCTAGAAAAGTTAAATAAATAAATGAGTAATGCTACGGAAAATAATATATAGATCAAATCTTAGTTATATAAATATTTTTATTGATTTTTAAATGATGCTTTAAACCTTTAAACTATTGTACATTTATAAAAAAATGTAAAATAGTTCTTATAAAAACAGGGGAATAGCACTTCTGCCACTAAGTTCACATGAAATTGTAATTATGACCTAAAGTTTCATTTTTTAATACAATATGTTCACACTTTATTGCAATCCGGGTAAAAATGGATGACAATTGACGAAAGCTAACGAAATAAACAGAAAATATAACGAGCATCTTTCAAATTCACATTTTTAGCCCCAGGGTAAAAATGGATGACAATTGACGAAAGCTAACGAAATAAACAGAAAATATAACGAGCATCTTTCAAATTCACATTTTTAGCCCCTGAAGTTTTATATTTAAAAAAATATACTCCCTCCGTCCCAGCCTAAAAGCCATAAATTTTCTTTTTGGGCGTCCCATTTAAAATGACACTTTCCCAAAAAGGAAACCTTAAATCACTATTCTCTCCACTCATTCTTTTTCCTACTTTACTTTTACACTCACAACATTCTCTTTCTTACATCACCTCCCACTCATTCTCTCTCCTATTTAATTTTTCATACTCACAACATTTAAATTTTTTCTCTTTCCTACATCACATTTCTTATTTTGCGTGCCCTCTCCATTTTGTGCCTTTTAGGCTGGGACGGAGGGAGTATATTGCAACAATAAACTTTAATAAATAAAACATTATTAAATAATGACATATAAATGATTTTAATAAATATATAAATAAAATTAATATAATATATTTAAAAAACATAGAGCAATCTGAAAAGAGAAAAATATCAATTTTAATTTACATTCTTAAGAAAATTATACTTCCGACATTCCCAGTAAATACGTTATACTCCCTCTGTCCCATAAAACATTACCCCTTTTACTATTTTGGGCGTCCCACTTTAAAGTCCCACTTTCCTAAAAAGGAAAAAAAATTTACTATTCTCTCCACTCATTCTCTCTCTTCATTTTCAAATTTACTATTCTCTCCATTCATTCTCTCTCCTCCCACTCACAACACATACTTTAATAACATTATTTCTTATTTTTCGTTCTCAATAGTAAATGGGTAAAGTTCTCCGGGACGGAGGGAGTATATATTTAAAAAACTATTTTTCCCATTTTTTTTCTTTTCTCATATTAAAAGGTGTATTAACTAATTTCTTACGTGGACAATTAGAGTGGTGGAGACTTGTGGGAAAGGGAGAGGAAAACTAGAGCGAAAGAAGGGTTTTTTATTTCTTCAATGTGACAGTTAGATTATTTGAGAAATTTGAGGGAATTATTTTTTAAAGAGTATTATTATTATGTTAGAAAAAATGTTATATTTTAATGTTTAGGATATTAATTTATTTTTTTAGAAAATCAGTATAAATTTTCTTAAAGAATATGTATTTTTTTTGTGCAAATTAGTGTACTTTTTTTTTTTTTTTAAGTTTCTCTATTTTATACGTGTTATATTAATTTTTCGAAATTATTTTTATGTTATTATTTAATAGTAATATTTTTTTATAAGAATTATTATTACAAAATATTTTCATAAAATTATTAAACTTTAGACAAAAAATGTAAATTCATAAGACACTTTTAGAGAGTAGATGCATTGTAACTGTTTTTTTTTTCATTATAATGGGGGTAGGGAGAATTGAACCCTTGACCTTCCCAATGGAAATGCCAAGGCCGATGCCATTGAGCCAAAGGCTCTTGGCATATACATTGTAACTTATAATAATATAAATTACATGCTATAATAAAATAAATTGCATTTTATTTGAACTTTTATACCGTCCACAATTAAATTGTACCCAAGTTCGCAAAAAAATGTACTCCCTCCCTCCGTCCCGTTCGAAAGGGTAAAGTTTGTGCCTTGCACGGAAATTAAGAAAAGTGATATAGGAAAAAGAAAAAATGTATAGTGAAATAAATGTTGTGAGGAAAATGTGATATATGAAAGAGAAAGTGGGGTAGGGAATAGTTAGTGCATATTTATTGTGAGAGTATGACAAGTAGATCCCACAAATAAAGAAGTAATAAAAAACTTTCTATTTTTGAATTGTGTCCTTTCAAATAAATGGCCAAAAAGGAAATTTGTGCTCTTTCGGACGGGACGGAGGGAGTATACCATAAACATTTGATTGTTGTTGAAATCTTTACCTACGGTTAAAGTATAATATACTCCCTCCGTCCAGTCCAATGTCCAATGGGTACAAATTTTCCTTTTGGGCGTCCCATTTGAAAAGGCATAACCAAAAAATGGAATGTTTTTTAGTACTTCTTTATTTGTGGAACCCACTTGTCATATTCTCACAATAAATATTCAATAACTATTTCCTGTCCCACTATCTCTTTCCTACATCACCTTTCACTCACAACATTTATTCCATTATACATTTTTTTCTCTTTTCAATATCACTTTTCTTAATTTTCATGCAAGAACACAAAAATGCCCTTTCAAACGGGACAAAGAGAGAATGTGGTAGAGATTTGCAACCAAATATGCAAACAATTTAAGGCTCCGTTGTTTTTGGTAAAATAATTTTCGAAAAATATTTTACTCATTTTTTTTTTATGTTTGGTAACCATTGAAAATTAAAGTTAACGAAAAATACTTTTCAGTTAATGAAAAATAGGCTTGTTTTCTAATGAAAATATACTTCGAATTTCTCCCGCTCAAAACATTTTCCGAAAAATGTTTCTTAACACCATCAACTCCCATTACCCCCACCTCCCCCCGGGTATATTTTTTTTCTCATATTAATTTTTTTTTATCAACTTTCCTGTCGCTCCTCCAACCCCACCCCACCCCACCTACCCACCCCCACCCCTAGTCAATTTTTTTTTTTTTTGCTCATATTATTTTTTATCAACTCTCCTGCCGCTCCTCCAAACCCCCCCTCCCGCGTCAATTTTTTATTAATTGTTTTATCAACTCTCATGCCGCTCCTCCAACCCCACTCCCCCCCATCAATTTATTTTTTGCTTATTTTTTTTATATCAACACTCTTGCCTACCAAATAATCGAATGTTATATTTCGAAAAATATTTTCATTTTCTAAAATATGTTTTCCATAAAACCATTTTCTAAAAATTATTTCCACTAAACAAACGGAGGAGAGCCTAAGTGTCACACATGCATAATGAAAGATAAGTAGATGAACTATATTTAACCTCAATAAAATGTTTTTCCTAACAAGAAAACAATTGTTCTTAGACTTGCTTATCTTCAATGTTTTCGAGACCCAAGTCATTGACGTGGGTCTCGAAATTTCGAGATCTTTCCATCTCTAGGTTGTACTCCCTAGTCCCTACGTCCCAAAATGACGTTTCTCACTTTTTTTTTGTCATTATTGGTATGAACAAATTTTGATCAATTATTTTAGATTGATTTAAATATACTAATGAAAATATAAAACTTGTTATTAATAGTATTGTTGATCCTGTATCAATTACAAATTTATATTTATATTAGTATAATTTAATTCATCTATAATTGTTGCTCAAAGTTTATTTTGTAATGGCGAAAAAGAAGAAAGATCATTTTGGAACAGACGGAATTGGGACGGACGAAGGTAGAATGTATTAGTTGGTATTTTAAGGAAAACAAATTTTGAGAGTGAGATATTTTCATTATTAATATATATCGACCATATACTAAGTGAAGCACAAGGATTTCCAGAAATGTGGGTCTCGCAATTTCGTAACATTGCCATCTCAAGTTGTATTTATTTGAAAGTATGGTTAAGAAAAATAAATATTTCCTTCTAATTTAAAATAAAATAAATTTTTTGATGGTATTAATCATCATCTACTCCCTCCGTCCCGTCCAAAAGAATACAAATTTCCTTTTTGGGCGTCTCATTTAAAAGGGTACAACCCAAAAATGGAAAGTTTTTTTATTACTTCTTTATTTGTGGGATCCACTTCTCATACTCTCACAATTAATATCCACTAACTTTTTTCTCCCCCACTTTCTTTTTTCTACGTCACCTTTCACTCACAACATTTATTTCAATATACACTTTTTCTCTTTCCTACATCACTTTTCTTAATTCTCGCGTAAGACACAAACTTTGTCATTTCGGGTAGGACGAAGGGAGTATACAGTATACTTATAGGAGGGTGCTCAAATGAGAACCTATTTAAAATGAGAATCATGAGAAACAACCACAATTATTAGATTAAAATAAATTTATGGTTTAGATTAGATGTACTTTTATTAAAAATGGTGACATTTTTTCGTAATTTTGTGAAAGTTGAGAGGAAATTTCCTTCGAATTTAAAAATTAAATATCTTAAAATCTATAAGTAAAAAAAATAATAATTTGAGAACACTGTATTTTTCGTATCGACGAGACGAATCAACTAAATTTCTGAAGATAGGTTTAAAAAAATGTTGAACAACAATGAAATTCTCAAAATACACTTGAATTCACTAACTAATTAGCTACTGAACCCAAATATATTTTGAATATGTTTTTTAAGTGAAGACAATGAATATAAATGTTTTAATGGTATATCTGTCGTTGGGTGACCTAATTCACTTCCTTCTTCAAAGTTTATATAAATAATTATAACGGCAAAAATAAATGGCTTTTATATTTCTCCTTTGGGGCATGCAAGTGACTAATTATAATCATTAGTGCCAAGAGACTAATAAGAAAGTACTTAACAAGTTGACCGGCTGGCCATTATCCACTCAAGTGCTGATCACTATAATCTTCTTCAATACTCCCTCCGTCCCCCGTTAGTTGAGACTTCTTTCCCTTTTGGGCCGTCCCACGTTAGTTGAGACTGCCCAAAATGGCAAAGGAATCTTCACTATTTACCCCACTCATTCTCTCTCCTATTTCACTTTTACACTCACAACATTCTCTCTCCTAACTTTTCCTCCCACTCATTCTCTCTCCTATTTAATTCTTCATACTCACAACATTTTCTTTCACTTTTTCTCTCACTTACTTTTCCTTAATTGGTGTGCCCAAAAAGTTAGTCTCAACTAACGTGGGACGGAGGGAGTATATAATTTATTATAATCATCATAATCTAGCAAATTAAAGGGAAAATAAAAGTTAAGTGTATTTTACCTTTTCATTATGCGTTGCTTCGCAAAAGCCAATTCTTCCCTTAATTCCATTTCCGAAGAGCTTTGTATCTTCTTCTCCATCTCATGCATCTTCTGCATTTTCACTAGCTCCAATCAACAATAAACAACGAAAAATAAATACTCCCTCCGCCCCAAAATGTTTGTCCCATTTGACTTTTTTATTGAATTTTGACCACAAATTTATGAGAGATTAACCATGTTCATGAAATTTTAAAAGTTGTTGTTGATAATATTATTAATGGTGAATCAATAGAAATTTTTAGAATTTCATGAACATAATTAAATTGTCATATATTTGTGATCAAAGTTCAACAAAAAAGTCAAATAGAACAAACATTTTGGGACGGAGGGAGTATTTTTTAACAGAAAAAAGTAGAAAGACGTTAAAAACTTAAAAGAACGAAATTTTGCAAGAACGAAAATCGATCATTTCTTTTAAAACAAAGAAGAATGATTTTTTGTTCCCCGCTTGCACTTAAGTACGAAGAAAATAATTCATGGTGCTCTAAACGATTATTTTTTATGTTTGTAACTCATTTTCGTGTAAATTTAACAGAAAACACGAGATGAATAAGCAAGTTATTACCTTAATTATGTCTCCGGCCGCCTCGTGGTTTCTGAATAGTAGAGAGAAATTCCATAAGAAGATATATTCTTCTCTTACAAAGAAAATACTTTCTCACATACTTGTATATAAACACATTTAAATTAAAGGACAAATAGTGAGGTCGTTGTATGTTAACGATGGGGAAGTTGGTTTGACGGTGAAATTTAAGCTATATATTAAACTGAAGAGGTATTGTGCGTGCCGTTTCAACTGAGAGAAAATTATACTAAGAGACCAATTAAAACATATGAATAACATTTTTATAATTTCTCTTCTCAATTTGTTATTTTGTTATTAGATTACGTTATTGTAATATTTCTACTAAATAATTTACCCATGGGAAGGACAAATTAATCATGATATATACTCCCTCCGACCCAGCGAAAGAGTCGGTAAATTTGTCCGACACGCAAAATAAGAAATGTGATGTAGGAAAGAGAAAAAGTTTAAATGTTGTGAGTATGAAAAATTAAATAGGAGAGAGAATGAGTGGGAGGTGATGTAAGAAAGATAATGTTGTGAGTGTAAAAGTAAAGTAGGAGAGAGAATGAGTGGAGAGAATAGTGATTTAAGGTTTCCTTTTTGGGAAAGTGGCTTTTTAAATGGGACGCCCAAAAAGAAAATAAATGGCTCTTTCGCTGAGACGGAGGGAGTATTACACTATCCGCTTCGGGAAGATAATCTTTAACTTTAGTGGCCAATTTCATTGAATATTGACCAATAATTATCCTCTTAAGCTTTTAAAATGTGAGCAAGTTTTGGGAGAAACTAGTTTCTCCATAAATTATAAAAAGTTCATTTTTTTTCTACTTGCAAGTAGTTAGCGAATATTTAGGAACAGTTTATAAAACAGGACTTTCTATAACTTAAGGAGAAACTAGTTTCCCCCAAAATCTTGTGTTAAAATGTAGTATTAATTACTCCCTCCGTCCCACGTTAGTTGAGACTAACTTTTTGGGCACACCAATTAAGAAAAAGTAAGTGAGAGAAAAAGTGAAAGAAAATGTTGTGAGTATGAAAAATTAAATAGGAGAGAGAATGAGTGGGAGGAATAGTTAGGAGAGAGAATGTTGTGAGTGTAAAAGTGAAATAGGAGAGAGAATGAGTGGGGTAAATAGTGAAAATTCCTTTGCCATTTTGGGCAGTCTCAACTAACGTGGGACGGCCCAAAAGGGAAAGAAGTCTCAACTAACGTGGGACGGAGGGAGTATATCATAATAATTGGTCAATACTAATTTTTAAAATTTTATATGGATGTGTAATAATTCCTAAATTATTAGTCAATGTTCAACTAAATTGACTAACAAAGTAAAAGCGTAATTATTTTTTGGAGTTTTTACCAAAAACTACTTTAAAAAAAGATGCTATTTACAATTTTTTTTTTTATTTAAGAAGTGATATTACAAAAAACTATTTTTTTTTAATTCTTTTTTAATTTGTTTTGCCTTTTCATTTAAAACAACTGATAATTGCATTTATCAGTTGTTTATAACTGATAAATTCATTTATCAGTTTTTTAAAGAGTATTATGAGATTGATTTTTTTGCTAAAACAACTGATAAATGTTTATCCGTTTTTATAACTGATAAATGCATTTATCAGTTGTTTGACAGATAAACCAAAAAAAAAATTTAGAAAAAAAGTATTTTATTTTGTAATATTTAAAGAGTTTTTTGTAATATTCAACTTGTATGAGTTTTTTTTTTTTTTGGTAATATCCATGTTTCAAAAGTAGTTTCAGGTAAATGTCCTTATTTTTTATGGATGATGGGAATATAATATTAAAAAGCTACCGCTATTAATTAGAATTTATTTATCTACTTTAATTTTTGATTATCAATAACATTATGTAGCCTGTAGGAGTAATTAATTGGGGTAATAATTCAAAATCACATTGAAAGTATAGTGTATATTAAAGTGTTATGTCAAACTATGTCAATAACTAAATGATATGTTAATACTCCTAATTAAAGGCCCTCCTTCTCAATTTATGTGAATATAAAAATTAATTCCGTAAAAATCTCACATTAATTTCCTTATTTCCCTTGGTTAGTGACAAGTTGTTTTAATAATTTTTCCACTAAATAATTTTTCACTTTTTTCTTTTAAATCCAGTAGCCGAACATCACATTTGGAGCCGGCTAATCTGATCGAGATTGGTAGAATCACAAATCTCATCGCAAAATTTTAACGGTGCTGTATTTTTAGGGCTCAAATATGAAACTATAGGTTAAGCTAGAATATTTTTTCCCTTATAAAATAATTTTCCCTTTATAACGTGTATTGATTGCATGATCATAATAATATGCCCCTTTAATAACAATTTTAATTTAACGCCAAAACGCCGCAACAGTGACATATGATTACAACCTCGAGCGTTCCTTAACCTCCATGTCGGGATTAATTAATACAAGGATTAAGTCAAGGTCAAAGAATATACTAATAATATTTAATGACTACAACCCCTTAACATAAATGAAATGGAAGGGGCCAAATGTTAGATAAAAAAGAGGTTGAGCTATTATTTCAGTAGATATCCATATCTAATAAATTACTCAATGCCTCTATTCTTTATCTTTACATAATACACATCATTATTTAAATCATATTATTTCGTTAACCAAACAAACAACTCTTAATTAATTTATTTTTTGTAAAAGTATTTACTCTACTCCCCTCTGTCCCACACCCGACTCAGGATTTTTTGTCAACTTGATTACACTTTCATCAAAAATTAAAATAAACAATAGTTATCCTAATAAAAATTTAAAAATTATTATCGTATCACGATTGATAATATTTTCAATGACAATTTTTAACTTTTTCTTAATATAATTATTTTTTACTTAAATTATTGATCAATGTGTGATCAAGTTGACCAAAAATCCTAAATCGAATAGGATGGAGGGAGTATATACTTTTAATTTGAATATAATTTTTTGAATATACAACTTTGATTACTACTACAATAGACCTATTTAAATTAATACTCGATAAATTAATAAACTCTATAAAATAATATATTTGTCTAGTTTCGACTTGGGCCAGTTAAAAAAATTAAAAAATTGATAAAATAATAAGATAATAATTTTTCATGAGACCCCTTTATAATATTAGGTACCATAAAAATCATAAATTAATAATTCCTAGAAATTGAAAATTACAATTTTGTGAAAATATAACTCTATAGTTGTTTGTTTTCTTTTAAATTTCAAATCTTGTGTACAATCTGTTAAAAAAAACTTGTGTACAATGAATTCAAAGTTATCATCAACTTCCAACGCCTTTCAACTTATTATGTAGATACAATGAATTTAGTTCATAAGAAAATCTGAAATTCGTCGAATCAACTAAAAACTCTTTAAATTAATAATTATTAATTTATCGATAAATTAATAACTTTATAAATTAATACATTTCACCTTTCTCGAAATTATTAATTTATAGAGTTTGTACTCTATTTCATAGACCGACAATGTTTTTGGTTTCACATCTATTGAATTGCAAAATGAACAAATCCAAAAGACTGACGAACATGTAGGGTCCGCTCCCGAGTTTTTAAATGAGAGAAAAGAAAGGGAGAGGAGAGAAGGGAAAGGGAAAGATGAGAAGAGGAGTGGAGGGAATTCAACAACTTCTTGAAGTGCTCCTGTGTTTAGGAGGAAAAGAAATAAAAAAAATTGAATTACACTTGTAGCCATAATGAAAGGAAGAGGGAGAGTTATAATTGAGGGGTAAAATAGGTTTAATAAAAAAATTTCTTTTATAAGATTTCATTTCCTTCAAATTTCTACCACTTTTGGGAGGATTGAGTAGAAGATAATTTTTTTAAAAAAATTATTTCTTTTTCTTTCCACTCATTTTCTAAAAAAAACTCGGGAGCTACTTTAGAAAGAAAATATATTAGATTTCATCTAATTTTCTTTCCTTTCTCTCATTTTTAAAACTCGGTAGCGCACCGTATCATTATAAACTCGTGTCTTCGAGGAAATATATAATTACACTCTTCTTCTGGTCCCAAAATAATATTCATTCTATTCCAAATATATACGAACTTCTTCATGTTAGAGAATAGAAGACAAACAATTTGATGCTTGAAAGCTCACCTTGAATTGTATTCATAATAGGGTTTATATACATGAGTTGCTTGGAGATTAAGCAAGAGAATTCTAATCCTACTCATATTCTACTTTGTATAGTTTTAGAAAGCTAAATACAATAAAGTAAGGATACTAAATACAATAGAATAAAGAAACTAGATATACAAAATAATTAGGAGATATCTAATTCATTTTCCTTAACATGCCCCCACAAGATGGACGATCGTTGAGTGAGACCAATCTTGACCATTAATGCTTGAAATCGTGTCCGAAGAAGTGGCTTCGTGAGGATGTCTGTAAGTTGATCATTACTAGATATGAAGGAAACACGTAGTTTGTTGTTTTGAACAAGTTCACACACAAAATGATAATCAAGACCAAGGTGTTTCATACGAGAATGGAACAGAGGATTGGCGGCAACATATAGTTAATTGGCCTTGAAAGGAAATTTAGCCCAAATTGGGAAGTGCATGGTTCGAACCACCATCACTCAAATAAGATTTCAGACCTTAACCATATATACTATGTGACTTATTTGCTCGGTGCGTGCAATATCTATATTATAAATGGAACCTGTCCACCTCACCCCAAGCTACAGTTCTATGAATAGTGGTAATGTCGGAAATTCCCATTTTGCCCCCACTATTTTGTTCCTTTCCCATTTTGCCCTTAAATTTTTTTTAAAAAAAAAAATTAAAAAAAAAAAACATACACAAGAATCTGGACACAAATCTACAACAATGGTGTTTCGAAGAATTTGAAATCATAATTTTGAAAAAAACTGAAAACCCAAATCTATATTATAATTGAAATCCCAATTTACGAATTTGAGATTTCAATTTTCAAATTTGAAACCTGTAAACAAATCTGATTTAGCTCACTACCCAGTCCTTCATCTTCCATGTTTATGCTAAGAGGGAAAGAGAGAGAAAGGGGGAACTCACATGAGGAAGAAGATGGAATGGAGAGAGAGAGAGAGAGAGAGAGAGAGAGAGAGAGAGAGAGAGAGAGAGAGAGAGAGAGAGAGAGAGAGAGAGAGAGAGAGAGAGAGAGAGAAGACTCGGTAGTTGGTGGTGTCGGATGCGATGGGGAAAATGGAGTAGCGGTGGAATGGGGCAGGGTGGAGAGGACGAGGATGGCGAGGGTGGGGATAGGGAGAGAGAAGCTACTCTGGGAAAGAAAGAGGAGACATGGGTTGGGTTTATTTGGGGTTGGGAGAGATTCCAAGGTAGAAGATAGGGGAGAAAACGGTGGGTTTATTAATTAACTGATTTTTTATTTTTTATTTTAAATTAAAAAAAAATAACTTAAAAAAAAAATAAAAACAAACACGTGACCTTGGACACGAGCTTACTCTAGTTAATATATATTCTACAAATACAAAATTTCTTCTTCTCAATATGAAAAACCAGTGGGTGCACTTGTAGCCCCACATTTACGATGAATTTTATGAAGATTGATCCATCCTTTTTATTCGATTTGATTCGGTATAAAAGAATCTCCTCCTAAAGTTAAAAACAACATTGGAATCTACTTCAAATTAAACTTTCTTAACATTGGAAGCCCATCGGGCTTCGCTTAATGATGAATCGGGTCGGATCGGGCCTAAACATTAGCGGACCTATTAAAAGTCAAGCCCGACCCATGTGGGCATCGGGTCTATGGGCCAAAAAAATAACTATTTTTTTTATTCAAAAAACTCAAAAATTAATTAATAATATATGGAAAAAATAATAGTTCAATGATTACATTGTAAATTTGCCACGTAAAAATAAATGACACCCTAATGGTCACCCCTAAATCATGCCATTAACCCTAGATCATTACATAATATTCTGATCACTTTTTCCCTTCTACTTTATTTTGTCATTTCTGACTTTTTACACAAGGTTTTGCTCACATATTATCAGGTTCATGCAAGTCGGAATAAAGAAAGAGGAACAAGGTACAAAATTCAAGCTTAGCACAAAAGACTACTTTAGTAGAAAGTTGAGGTAATAAACTCACCATGTCAATGTGTAGTTGAGATGGTCCTGCGGCATTACTGAGTTGCGAATCAATGCATTAGTATCCTTTGGAATAGGGTATGGATTACTGGGATTGACGCTGTCATCATGCCAGGCCGGGCCGGGCTTTTCATGTTCGAGCCGCATGAGCCCACGGTTTTCAGGCCTTCTAATTTGAGGCACAGGCTCTTAAAAAGTCGGGTGGGCTGGACCGGGCTTACGGGTCGGGCTCAATTTTGACAGCTCTACTAGCAAGTAGGGCAACACTAGCATCTTCATTTAATTCCTCAATAACTTCTTCATCCTCATCATTTGAAAAACTTGAGGACTGAACTTTTAAAGCAACACTCTTGCCTTTAGAAGCTTCACTTTGCTCGACAAGATTTTACTCAAAATTTTTCAAAATGTTCATTAAGGAATTAATGTCCATAGTAGAAAGATTGTGAGCCTCTTCAATAAATGAAACTTTCATATTAAAACGCTCAGGAAGGGTTCTAATTGCTTTTGAAACAAGTTGTTTATTTATAAAAGGTTCACCCAAAGTTGACACTCATTTGCAATATCAAACAATTTTTCAAAGTAAGAAGATATAGTATCACTTTCACCCATTCTCAATCATTCAAACTTGCTAGTAAGACCCCTAAGTTTTTTTTCACGCATACTAGAATCTCCCTCACAAAACCTTTGTAAAATATCCCAAGCTTCCTTAGTTGTGGAACTATTTTGAACAAGTTTAAAAATGTGCATGTCAACTCACTCAAAGATAGCATTAAGATCCTTCTCATTGTAGTTTGCGTGTTGAATCACTTCATTGTTCCATTCGGCTTCAGATTTGACTTGGATGCCACCATCTTCATCCGGTGGTAACAATGGAAGAGAGTAACCATTAACTACAGATCGCCAAGCTCGAAGATCAATTAATTTGATATGTGAGCGAATGCGGATCTTCCAATATGCATAATTCGAACCATCTAAAACAGGAAAACGTTTATGGTTAGGATTTACAGGATCATAAGCCATGACACCGGATCTAGCACTTAGTATATGTCAAGTGATAGGCTCTGATACCAATTGAAATTGTCAAGGCCTAGATAACAAGTGTTATCAAAGATGTTGGCAATACCAACGATAGCACTTGAGATAACACACACACACTTCGAAAATAAAAATAATTTTGAAAAGAGTTTGCAGCAGAAAATAACACCAAAAATTGTTTTTCTCAAGTTATATAAATTATATAATTACTTGAGTGAGCTGCTTAGGCAAGACTTTATATTCACTATATGAAATGAATTACAAAGCCGAAAATGTTCCTTATGACTATTACAATGTAATTTCTATGGAACAAGAGAGATAAAGAACGAATTCCTATCCTAGCCAAAACACATACTTAAACCCAAAGCATTCAAGTGTGTAATCAAGTATGTGAGGAAGGAAATATTCGAACCAAGAAGAACTCTATCTCTTATGCAAGAAGGTGTGTTTAATTGGCATGATTTGAAGTGTCTCCTTCTTGACATATTTATAGTCTTCAATGTCTTGAAGGCTACTCAATTTGATACACCCTTGGGGATTTCTTGATCGTGAATGGAGAGAGGGGAGAGTGGTTGGTTTGCTCTTCACATCGTGGGATTGTTAACCCCAACTTCCTCCTTTGTAGCAATCGAATTCTTGCTCTCCAAGCCTATGCATTATGGCCTTGTACTCTCAAGCTTCTCTGCCCTTGTACTCTCTTTGAATCAACAACAACAACTTTGAAACGATCTTCACACGTTTTGAAGTTGTTGACACAAAGTAACTCTAGTTGAAAGTTTATGCATAAAACGTCATTTATGCATAACTTTCGCTTTCCAAACCTCTCCACGTTTTTAGCCCCATAACTCCACCATATTGTATCCTGAAAATTGGACTTACATACAAAAATCTAGCAAACAATATTAGCACATTAGTATATAAATCATTATTCAAGTGTGCAACTATTTAAATTCCAGCACTGGTTAAAACTTAAAAAGTGTTGGCAACACTTGTGGTAACACCACTGTTTTACCGGCATCGGTTAACACTTAGAAAGTGTTGGTAACACTTGTGGTAACACCACTATTTTTCCAGCATCGGTTAACACTTGAGAAGAGGTGGCAACACTTGTGGTAACACCACCGTCTGCACTAACACATGAATTTAGTAGCTAACCAGTTACTGAATGCAATGTTCAAAAATTCACATGGATTTAATAGCTAACTAACTACTAAATCCATGTGCAATGTTCAAACATACACATGATTTCAGTATCTAACTAGCTACTAAATTCATGTGTAAATACACATATATTCAGTAGCTAATTAGTTAATAAATCCATGCGAAATGTTAAAAAATACACATGTATTCAGTATCTAAGTAGCTTCTGAATCCAAATATATTTTAAAATTTCTTTGTTATACAACATTTTTTGTCAAAATCCTGACTTCATGATATATTTTGATTCGTTTTACCAAGACGAGAAATATAGTATTCTCGGATTTTTTCTTCGACTTATAGATATTGAGATATTTAATTTTGAAATTTGAGTAAAATTTGGATAATGACGTGACAGATTTTGAATTTGTAAGGTCAAATGACATTTTACAACTTTGTCCTTGTCTATCATATTAATTGCAAAAATGCCACCACTTCTATCAAAGTAATTTCTAATCCGAACCATTGATTTGACTTTTATTCAATTATTGTATTTGGTTCTCATGGTTCTCATTTTAATATGTTTATATATATATATATATATATATATATATATATATACTCCCTCTGTCCCACTAATATCCGCACTAACACTGTTTGCGCTGGAATTAAGGAATATGATATTTTAATAAAATGTTGTGAGTGTAAAAGTAAAATAGGAGAGATAATGAGTGGAGGGAATAGTAAATTATAATGGTGTTGTGAGTATTAAAATAATGTAGGAGAGAGAATGAGTGGAGTAGGGTGAATATTTTATTAATATAAAGTTTCCTTTTTGGGAGTGTGCGGTTTGTAATGGGACGCCCAAAAAGGAAAGTGTGCGATTTGTAGCGGGACGGAGGGAGTATATATATTCATACCTAAACTATTTGAACACGTTCCTTTCTGACAGATTAGAAGCAAAATCATGAATTAAAGTTGAACAATCAACTTTATCAACTATTTTCTTCTAAATTGATATCATAGTTAGGCTATTTAACAGTTTTTGAGATATCATGATTCTAATATAAATATTTGTTAGTTTCAATTTCAAAAAACTTCTTTTTTCGGAGACAGAACAATAACCATAATAGTAAACTAATTTAATAGAAGGAAATTGTCTTGTGTCTTGTTATAGATTAAGGTTAGAGAGAAAAAAACTTGGGCCTTTTTGGTACGAATGATTGTGTCTACCACTAATGAATTGAGTAAGAATTTGGGAGCCCCAAAAATCACTATTTTTTTGGGGCCCTAAGCGACTGTTTTTTTTTCTTCTACTGTTGAGCCGACCATGCATCCGGTGAGAAAATTTTCTAGATACGCCACTAATTGTAATTTTACTCTTTGCAGAGAGGTGCTAAGATTGCATCCTCTATTCTCCTTAATAACTTTAGGAAAGTCGAGATGCCAATATTTTGGTCGTTGTAATATTTATGGCTGTTTTTGACAATAGTAGCCTTACTGTTTGTATTGATACTAGTACTTTATACCCGTGCCAATGGCACGGTAACGGTATGAAAATGGTAAGAACCTACTACAATTCAAATTTTTCTTCATTGCGAAACCCCTACCCTCCTCTTCCTCTTTCCCGTCCCCCACCCCATTACTTTTCTCTTTTCGCAATTCTCAATCTAACCCAATACCCTCTTTTTCGTAATATCATCAACCCACGTACTATCAAGCAAAAAAGTTATACTCTCTATAGCTAGCAAACAGAAGTTGGGGAGATATGTAAGAAATTTTCTCACGATCACACCGTACGTCGAAGCAAAAAGTTCCACATTCTGTGACCTGTTATGAGATGCATATTTGCTAAGATTAGCACTAATAGCATTACAAATAACAAATAAAAACCAAAACGACCAATAGGGAGTTCTAAATGCAATGAGCTTAAGAAACTTGATATAAACAATAAACCCTTTAAAAAATACAAATCATGTATCTAACAAAAGGCTCAGCACCATCCCTACAATAGTTGAATTCTCTACTTTGAGGTTTTCTATACATGGTCACCCTCTACAGACTCAATTTGAGAGAAAAAAGGGCAGACAATCGTCCATTCAGTCCTTATTCTTTTTACCATAATCAGATCAGATCAAACGGTAGGGAAAGTTTTGCAATAGGGAATGAAAGCAAAAGCACGTCGAATTAATGCATCAAATGTCTGTATACATCAAATTAAATGCATGATCAACTCGAATAGGCTTTTATTCGAGGTGTAAAATCAAGAGTAATCTACATCAGACAAAAAAGGAAACGTGGTAGATATAAAGTGCACGGAGGGAGTAGTATTTATAGATGTTGAGCGCGAAAATAACAATTTGTTGGTAATATGGCAGAACGTTGAACATGGAGTATCTTGATCTGTACTTGATTCACTGGCCAGTGAGTGCAAAATCTGGAAATTATGAATACCCAATTAAGAAAGAAGACTTCATTGACATGGATTTCAAGTCTGTTTGGTAGGCTATGAAAAAATGCCAAAATCTTGGCCTTACAAAAGCTATTGGAGTCAGCAATTTCTCTTGCAAGAAGCTATCTGATCTTCTGGCAATTTCAACCATTCCTCCTGCTGTCAATCAAGTTAGTCACTATTTCTAAATTCCCCGTTTTCGTTAATAAGTAGTATGTACTACCTCCGTCCCAAGTCATATGAATGTCAAATTAAATGCATGATCAACTTGAATAAAAAAAAAAATATTACGACAGTAAACAATTTACAGACTAAAGAATACACCATGCAGTAATAGAGAGTTTTAAAAGCAATTAAAAATAATCAACGAATACATAGAGGAGATAGAACAGGAAGCAATTAAACAACAAAAGTAGAAGTATTTGGAATCGTGGATGATGTTTCAATGGCAGTGGATTAAGGCATAAGAGTGGGGGAAGAGGAGGAAGGGAAGGGGGAGCGCCAACTGTTTAGGGTGGGGGGGGGGGAGAGAGAACGTGAGGATGGATATCTAACTGCCGCTAACTGCCATGGAGAGTCTTTAATTTAGGCCGTTCGATTTATTTTCTGAGAAGCAATCCTAGCCTTTCTTTGTCTAGGCGGTTATGACCCTTTCCAATTGTAATATAGATTTGAAAACGCAACTCCTATCCGTTTGCTGTTAATAAATTAGTTGTGTTTGTATATATATATAAAAGAGTATACAAAGATCGTTATACATACTAGCATGCCTCGAAATACTTTGTCCATTTTTTATTGAGGTCAAGAGTTTAAAACTCATGCACAACCATTTGTGATTGAACACTTCTTGACTAATTACTCTCTGTTTTTTCCATCTATCTTTCGACTAACTACAGTAAAAATTCTATACAATAATATTGTTGGGACGCTTGATTTTTTTTTTTAATTTATAAAGTTATTAATTTATAGATACTTTAATAATTATTAATTTAAATTGTTTTTAGCCGATTCGGCGAATTTCAATTATTTCGTGTAAACATAATTCATACTATGTACATAATAAGTAGAAAGGCATTAAAAGTTGATGATACCTTTGAATTCATTGCACACAATATTTGAATTAAAAAAAAAAACAAAAACTATAGAGCCAAATTTTCACGAAACTGTAATAATAATTTTATTATTTTCGAACAATTATTAATTTATGATTTTCTTGGAACCTAGAATTATAAAAGGGTCTGCCGGAAAATTATTATCTAATTATTTTATCGATATTTGTAATTTTTTCAACTGGCCAAATGTAACGACCCTAACCCTAGGCAATATTTTAGCATCATATTATATGCTTTTATTATTTATTTTTAATATTTTGTATTCATTTTATATCCTTGACTTCTTATATTAGGATGAGATGATTGGGAAATAAAATAAAGTTCATGGGGGAAGTATAATAATTGACAATAAATAAATGAGTGTAGTTAGGATTTCATGGTGTAGAGAAAGGAAGAAAAGGGGTTAATTGCATTTCTTGAATATTTAGGGGCTTTATTGTAGAATGTGGAAAACCTTTAAATTAATTGGGAATGGGGGGCCATGACTTCCCCCTTATTTCCCTCACCTTTCCTTTCCATTAGTCAAAAGCCTACCACTCCTCCCATACTTCCTCCATCCTCCCCATTTCACCTCATCATTCTCTCTTCCTTCTTCCCAAGAATTTTCATGGAAGTTCCTCCATGGAAGCCTCTCCTTCCAAGTTTCTAGCAAGATCAATTCTTCTCCATTTTTCAATCCAATTGTACTTTTATGACTGGTGCATCTAGGGGAGTTTATCAAGCTAAGAAAATCCTCATTTTATCCTAAAAATCTAAAGTAAGTTATTATGACTTCTTTCTAAATATTGCTCACTTTATGTGTTTATGAATATTTTGTGAAAATAAAATGATTGTGGTATTTTTGAATGATGTTATTTGAGTAAAATGGTTATTTAAGATTGAATTGATTTTAGTTATGAGATGGGAGTTTAAGTTGAAGGAATGAGGGTATAATGAGTGTAAGATGTTAATGACCTTAATGAAGTTAGTGTATGTGATTATATACATCTTACTTTGATTTGAGAAAGATTATGAGTTTATTTAATTTGAATGGAAAGAAGTAGAAAAAGGGCTCAGTATACTTTTAATGATGTGAGTTATTATGGTCTTCTCTTCTATTTAATGTTCATGAACTATTTGGTGTTGTTATTGTTATTAAAATGGTTAATTGATGCTTTGGGAAACCTTCTTGGAGTTGAGAAATTGATTAATGTTATAGAATGATGTTGTGGTTTAAGGAAGATGATCAAGAGTGTAAGAAAGTGGATTGAGTTAGATTAAGAAGGTTAAACTTGAAATGTGGTAGTGAAATGGGTGGAAAATTTAGTGGTAAATGATCTAGGGTTATATTATTTGGGGTTTAAATGAGTTAGAATGAGGTTTGAAAGTTAGAAGATCCTTTTGATATTTATAAAAATAAGAAAGATTATAAAAGGGAAAAAGAGTATATGTAAAAAGGGACTTGAAATATGAGAGTGCTGGAAATTCCTCTTGGGCGGTCGCCCATAGGCCCTTGTGCGGCCGCCCAACACGGCAGTAGTATGCACCCTTTTGAAACCCTTCTTGGGCAGTCGCCCATGGTGACTTGGGCGGTCGCCCTTGTCACCAGAACCCTCTCAGTTTCCTTTCTTGCTGATTTTCACCAATAACCTCGTGGCATGACTCCCAACCATTATAAGTTAGTAGAACCTAATCCAACCCGGATATGAATTAATCCTTTTTAACCTAAGTTAAAGTAGAATACCTTGGCTAGGCCATGATGTCTTATTTGGTCAAAATTGAATTGTGGGAGTAGTTAAATATTGTTCGAAAAATGGTGGATAAGCTTGCTTCGTAACTTCACCAAAGTGGTTCAAACTTGGGAAGTAGGTCTTACACTTTTATTAAGATTATTCAAGGTTGAGTAATGACTTCGTAGAAATGGTTTATGGTTCAGGGTGGCCTTACTTGCTCCCATACCTTGGTGATTAGTTGAATAGTGTAGAGGCTATAATTACACTATTGTGTTGGTTAGGAATGTATGTGTGTTACATCGTTGTACTGTATTCCCAGTGTGAATTATTTGACATAGTGATATATTGTATCCCAATTGTGGATTATCTGGCATGTTGATTATATTGTATCCCGGTGTGGATTATGTGGTTATATTGTTACCTTAATTGAATTCATATTCATTGATGGTATTATGCTTAGTGTATTAAATGAATGTTGCACTATAGTATTGATTTAACATGAGTAAATTTTACCATGTTGTTATATTATTATCCCTTTTGTGGATTTTATTTCAAGTATCTATTATGTGCTTGAATATTATATGTGATTCGGGGGTATAATGGAATTCAATCAATTATGAATTTGTTCTATAACTGATTGAAGGTTCATCATACCTGTGACCGTCCCCTCTGTGGCCACAGAGTGGGAGCGCTAGCAGCTGTATTGAGCCAGAAGCCTTACAGTCCGCTGCGATTTGGTGATTAGGTGGAATGCTTCTGTATTAAGCCAAAAGCCTTACAGATAGCGGCGATATTATATGGTACTCTTATTAAAGGGTCATATAAGTATCTGATTTTCTTATATGGATCTCTGGAGTATGAGTCCTATAAGCGGTGAATGTGCATGGAGGCAGTTTACCAAAGAGAGGAGTTTTACTCCTACGTTGTACGACTTATTGTTCAGACGGGAAAGGTAAAATGAGGTAACGTAAGGTGTTTACCGCTTTAATAATGTGATATGTGTAACCATGCTATGTGTTGCATCTTATTTGGCATCTTGCTGCATTCATAATAGCTTATTGAGATTTATTCTCACCCCTTCCCTTTTACTATTTTAGATTGTGCTGAGACAGGTGACTGAGCCAGTGAGGCCGGGGAAAGAGTTTGGACTCTTGCTTTTGGGATTTGTCAGGATAGGTATATGAGTAGGTTGTCGGGAGTCCTATTTAAGTATTACTCTTTTACAAGTTGTATGGAAAACTCTTTTGTTAAACAATGTTAATTTGGGTTTTCAATGTAATTGATCAAGTTATAGTTTATTAGAATATTTGTTTAAATTCCTCCGAGTAGAGATATTATCAGTTGATTTTATTTTGGAAGTTTCAGAAGTGATTTTCTTTTAAAAAAGTGAAATAAAAGTTTTTAAAAATTTAAGATATGTTTTCTTAGTTTGAGCTCCTCAAGCTCGGGACACGCGTTAGGTCCCGGGTTGGGGTGCTCACACCAAAGTCGGGATCGAGCAATATTTTTTTTGAGAGTTTATTAATTTATCGAGTATTAATTTAAAGAGTTTCTAACATATAATTTTCTTTTCTAAAACTTGTCTTATAATTCAAAATTTATCAGCTTTTATTTTTCTTAAACTTTTTTCTTCTTATAAATATTCGTTCAATAGTTTGCAAAATATTACAGATAACCATTTTCCATGAACTTTGGTATTTTCTTCCAATTTATTTTCATTATGACTAATAATAGTTTTGTGCAACTATTTGTTCATAAACTTTAACTTCTTCTTGACACTTAACTATTTTTCTATTCACACAAATACTTTTTTGTTAGCATGAAAAGCACATTGCAAGTTTTAAGTCTAATTTTATATGATATACAGAGAGTATGTTAATATTTAAAGTATATGCGGTGTTTCTCTTAACACATCAATCGAAATTCTATCCATCGTGTATAATATCACAAAAAAAAAGCTAAATAAGTCTTACTCAAACGGCATTCGGTGTTTTTTTAAATACGAGAGGTTAGGAATTTGAACCCTACCAAATACAATTTTTACGACTTTGAAGTATCACTATTGTAATAGATTAATTCATTTATTAATGAAAATTCATTTTAAAAAAAATTCATAATATCTCAAAGGCAAACAACTAACAGCATAGACTGATGAAATTTTTAGACATATCGAGTCATGTGATGGATCTCCTTTGCTTGTCTTGATCCAGTTATGCAAATCTAAGTTTTATAATGGTACAATCTTATTAATACTCTATGGAAATATTAATATTTACATTCTTTTTTATGTAACATATTGATTAAATCATTTGTAATCAATCAGGGAAAGTTTCCATCTCAAATGTATTTTATGCAACAAAAATACATGTGGACAGTAATATACCCGAGATAGATGAGCTTAAGAGGTATACTACATTTTTTTTCTTAAGCAATAATCATTTTTTTCTTTCAAACTAATTTAATAAACTAATAATTTTTTTTTAAATTGCCCCTCTCTTGCCTATAGGTCATTTGTGGACCAGTCTGGTTCTTCATATCATATTACTGATATGACTTCCGGCGGTGGATTCTCTAACTTCGAAGATCTTCAAAGTGATTCAGTTAATGTTCTTACTGTTGCAGATTTATTGTCATGTAAACAGGTATATATTATTCCGTACAATTCCTAAAAAAAACTATAATCAGTAAACTTATACTTCATATTAATCAGTAAACTAATACTTCATTACTATTTTTCTAGGAGGGTTTTTATTGGCTAATTGGACAGATTTCTGAAGTGTTCCATGATGGCTGCTGGAACTTCATAAGTTGTAGAATGTGTAAGACAAAGGTGGAAACTCGTGAAGGTGGATATTATTGTAATAGTACATGTAAAAGGTTTGTAACTAATCCAATCCCAAGATATATGGTTAAGGTTAATATCATATCCGGGGATGAGACAGCAAAGTTCATGTTATGGGATGATGCTTGTGAACCTTTGGTTGGAAAATCTGCCCTACAGTTGAAGGAGCACTATGTAAAGGTCATTTCTATTAAGTTCTCTTTTCATTACAAAGTATAAACTATATCATATTTCTTCTATTAACTTATGGCTTCTCATTTTTTTAATAGATTACATCAAGTGGGAAAAGAAACTATGAAATACCAATTTGTCCGGAAGAAATAATGGCCATTGTTGGAAGATTAGCTATTTTCAAGGTTCGTATAAAAGGGAAAAATTTGACCGGTGAAGATAAGCTTTACTCTATTAGAAAGGTTTGCCTAGAAGAAAGCTTGGTTCAAAAGTTCATGGCTTCAAGCATTCGTGTTAAAAAGGTATGTCACTCTTTATATTTTTCTGTAAATAAATTATATATAAAGAAACTCGATTGAATTGAGTAACATTTTCATAATAGAGAGCTGATGTTTTGGCTGCTTTGAAAGAGGCTCAAGAGGATATTATTGAGGTTTGTTATGTAGCCTGAACTTTTTTCTTTAATTTTAATCTTTTTTACTTATTGACTCACGTAACTCCTATTGACTCTAATGCAGCTTTCTGACTCTGTCAATGATAATGAGGAGGTGACTCCTAATTCCATTGGTTCCAAAAGGAGGTTACCATCAACAGAAGACACGGCTACAAGTGCTAATGCATTGGATGGTGGTTCTAGCTCAAAGGATGGACTGAGGTTTCGAAAGGAGATCAAGATTGAGAAAGACTAATTTTCTTGGGAATATGCTTTAGACTTATCTTTCTTATTGGTGGACTTGGCCCTTTTAAGTCATTTTTGATTTGATATTTTGGTCTGTAATCAAAATTTGATTACTTTAATGTTTTTTGTTGGATTTTATGACTTTACTTTTTAATTATGTATTTAACCATTTTGAAGACAGTCCATCCTTTGGCAATTTGGTCTATAATCAAATCTTAATTAGTAGTGTTAATCCAGTGCTAATGCATTGGATAGTGACTTTACATTTTAGTTATGGATCAAAACTTGATTACTTTAATGTGATAAATATAAAAGTGAGCCATTAACTAATATTCAAATAATAAATAAAAATAACACAGTTAAAATGAAGTTTAAAATAGAATTAGTTGATATCTCAAAGAATAATGGCCCACGGAATCAGTACCTGGGAAGCGTTAAGATTTTCTCCAGCACTCGCCATAGCAACTGTACCCATCTTCAAATGCTTCAAATCCAACTTTATTTCATCCCCCAAAAATCGAGCCTGATCACCTTAAAAAAATCTGAAACAACATGGAGTAGGAGCTTAGATGCAGTAGGAGACAGTTGGGGATTTATAAATCCAAACACATATATTGGCCTGTAAACTTGTGACTATGTATCTGATTTTTTAAAAAAAAAGTTGAAAAGAAATTTGAAGACAGTAGGACCAGTCATCCATTTGAAAGCTGAGAAATTACAGAGCATACTTAGTATTGTACATAAACATAATGTCACTATTACTATTATAGTATTAGATTATATAACAATTTACATATCTCAATTTTGACATGTGAAAATGAGGAAAGTGCCATCAACATCCTTGGGGGATGAGTCTCAGAGGTGTTGTTTCTTGTTTCTTATCACTTCTGTCACTCTTCATGATATTACTTAACAGGTAAATGAAAGGAGAAGCTCTGTACTCAGTAACAAAAAAATCTCACCTCAACAATTCATATTCAATATTTCATTCATAGTGAAACCGAGTCAAATGTATAAATTATAATGCATGAAACAAAAATAATAATTTCCTCCGTCCCAAAATGAATATGAATGACCCCAAAAAATTAATTTTGCTCTTGATCAAGAATAAATATAGAAACTTTAATTAAAGCAAATTAACAGATACTAAATGATCATATTTTGACCAGGGATATTAAGACTAATGGTGAAATCAAAGTGTTCAAACTTCCATACAAAAATACATGGAAGAGAATGATAATAATCATGGTAATTTTTACAATTGGAACATATTAGGGGGGAAATGTATGCCCAGGAATTTCAATAATGCTACAAGCAACATTCACATGTGCCACAGGGAGGGAAAAGGGTGAACCTGCAATTAAAAAAATTGACCCACAAAAACAAATCAATATACCTTTCAGTGTCAGTGGGAGTAATAATGCCCTCATTGCCTAAATGTTTTGGGCTGTCATTTTACGTGAAGTATTCCGTCTTTACAGTCTCAACGGAGCAAAACCTCACCTGCAATACGATTTATAAATCAGATATGTAACTGCAATAGTATACACAGTTTGCTTACTGTGGTTTAGTCGTATATTACTTGTTACTCTACTTCAAAAACAGATTCAGTAATAAATATATATATGTATATATATATATATAAATATATATATATATATATATATATATATATATATATATATATATATATATATATATACATATATAGAGAGCAACTTCTTTTATTATAAATATATATATTATATATATGTATATATATATAAATATATATATGTATATATATATATAAATATATATATGTATTTTTAACTCAACATGACTCTATGAATTCTATACACTTAATTACTGCTGTAAGTTAGACAGGTGGTGTATTATATAAATGAGAAATGGAGTAATTGTGTTTTGTTTATAGACATAGTATTGCTTCCATTAACAACAGCCTACACATAAATTTTATTTTTTTCTTCAAACATGAAGATCACCAAATCAATAACAATAGGGAAGAAGAGAAAGACTGATGATGATGCTTCTAAAGGTATGTATTTATTATGCATCTTCAATCAAGAAAAAGCATTTGTTTTAAGAGAACTTACCATTGAACTCAATTTGCATATTTTCCAGCCTTATTGGTATATATCCATAACAGCATCTGTCGTTATATTCTTCTCTATTTCAAAAGTGTTCCTGAACAAATTTGAATACATGAATTAGAAAATCTATCTGAAGTTCAACTATATTAGTCTATTCATTCTTTGTACCTTTGTTGATAAAATGAACACTTACCATTTTTTAGACTCTCTATTTCTCTGTTGGTGAATGAATGAATGCCCAACAATATGGCTATGAACATCAGTAGCATGTACCCTTCAACCTATATTATATGAATGAATGCCCAACAATATGGATATGAACATCAACTGCAACTCTTTGAATGAATGCCCAACAATATGGCTATGAACATCAGTAGCATGTACCCTTCAACCTTCCTCCTATCCCCCCCCCACCACACAGACTCACAAAAACAATCAATTTAGTGAGAATATGGATTTCTATCCTTCAGACGAAAAGTCCAACCCGTGGTTATTTTTGTCTCCCTACCACCATTCATAATGGAAAAATTATTTGCCTTGTCAAATCTTTCTCAAAACCCAAGAGGGTAGCAAGATTCAGGATTCTGAGGAATCTTGCAAGTTTTGGAATATTTTAAATCAATTGACCTGTTACTACATCTAAGAACTATGGAGGGTAGAGGAAATGTGTCTCCATGCATTTAAGTTTATAGGTAGTTTAATGGGGGAAAAAGTTTGAAGCAGTGTATCATTCATATTAGTAGTTTTAAGAAACTCAAACCTTCCTTTCAAACTTCGGTTCACCATTATACACCTCATTAGAACCAATAATTAACAGAATTCAGTTATATTTACAAATCGATAGATAATTTTCATGTCCAGTAGTAAAAACAAAAACAGTAAATATTTGTTCTTTTATTAATGCGATATAGTTTTCATAAAAGTATGTCTTCATGCAATTACTTTGTTTGATATAGCTATAATGAGTTATTCTGGATATCATCTTTCATACATATCATCTTGGTCTTTGTAGGGATACATAATTCAAGTATAAAATGGTTACAAAGTGGGTATCATAGATGAATTGTTAAACCCCATCTAGGCAAACATAGAAAGAAAATAGCGGACAAACAATGTAAAACAATGAAATGGGCTATCTTTATGGGACGGAGTGGACTTATGTAACACCTCAAACACCAACAACAAACTCATTTTTTTGGGTATTGTTAATGTTTAATTAAAAAAAACCCTGTTAAATATATTATGGGAAGAGATTAGAAAACTAAAACATTTAAATAGTCAAATGGGACAATTATTTTGAAGTGGATGGACTAAACCAGGAAAATAATGGTTTTCATGGACTATTGATCATAAATCAAACCAAAATAATTAACATATAAAAAGATCAAAACATATGGATATATATTAATGTTCTAATGAAATGGATCCAGAATCTAAAGAAACTTGAAATTACCCAAACTACGTATAACAATATTTAGATCTATATATAAAACATCAAAAATAAATAATATATTAACATGGATTAGTGACTAAAAGTACGGATATATATATACGAGTTCATACATGCTAATGTAGATCTAAAGTAGATCTAATAATATACGAAACTAATGGTATATTATCAAGTATAAAAAATTAATCCATAAATATATAACACTTATCCAAGTCAATCTCAGTTTATTATGATATTTATGACCTAATATATATATATAAAAATGCTACTATGAACACATATTGTTAGATCTATACACTAAATTCTATTTTCAGATCAATGTGTAGCCGGAATATTGTAATTATCCAAAATAAGGCTCGAATCTGTTGCTTTTTTACTTGATTATGCTTAATATAAGAAAAAATGCATACAAGTCCGAAAATTTCCATAGATCTATACATTTAATTTAAATTTTTACATAAAATTGAACAAAATATAAAGGGCTAATGAAATTACCGAGGCAAATGTTTGGAATTAAATCACAAAGCTCCTTCGATTTCAGGGATCTGTATGAATCTTGGAAAACTAAGATTGAATTAAATGAGAAGCTCCTTCGATTTTAGGGATCCATATGAATTACTCATGGAATCGGGAGAGTGAAGATACGAGATTTGTAGAGAGAGAGAGAGAGAGAGAGAGAAAGAACGTTCGAGATTTTAAGAGAAGGGCGAAGAAACGGCGCAGAGGGAAGATGGAGGATGCGGCTGTGGAATAGAAATAGGTTTAAGCTTTGTTTTTTTTATTTAATCTGTCCTATTTTTTTTCAAGTAATATTTATAAATGGGCTACATTTTAAAATGGGCTTATTGGGCCAAAATTATATGAAAGTGCTTTGTCTTAAAATTGGCTCCTTTAAATATAAATAAACACATTTTTTTTTAAATAGAGGTTCTTTAAAAAAAAAAAAAACATTGATGTATGTTATGAATGATATTAATATGCGATGAGGATGGAAACGCCACTATTGAAATGAAAAATGTTGTTTATAAAGATATTTTTATAAATTTATAATATTAATAATTTTTTTTGTACTTTAATTGCATGAAAATTTTTATTTGCAGAAAATAATCTGGAGCAAAATATGTTGATGCAAGCATCAAAGAAAACTGCCAATGAAGCTGTTAGAGTTATACCATTATCTGATATAACTAATGGTAATATATCGAAAATAATTATTTTTTTTATCTAAATGGTTATAATTTTAATTGATTAATTCTAATTGATTTTTTTTTTGGTGGCAGGAAATGTGGTCAAAAGTAGTACACGAAAAAATGTTTGCGAGATTGATGGATTCAATACTCAATTTCTTTCTCATGTATCAGTTTCTAACTCACAACAATCAAAGATATGCTCTATACCTAAATCAATACAAAGCAGAAAATTGCCCGAAAATGGTATTTTTCTTATACTATATTGAAATTATATCAATTTATTATATTTAGATTTTTATATTTTTGTTGTGAGAAATATTAATTTTAAAAGAAATTTGTACATTTTTTTAAAGGGTCACCTTTGTCAACCATCATTGACTTGACTAATGAAGAAGAAACATCATTTATTACTCCAACATCTAACAAGATGAACAGAATATTGGGTAATTATCTCCATTCTAATTCTAATTTTATTTATTGTTTTTTGATGATTTAATATTTTTTTATCTTTTTTTTTATATTTATTTTTTTCATACAGAATTGGGCTCAAATCAATCAACCATAATCAATTCAATAGGACAAGAAGCCGGTTCAAGTTCAGGAGTTAAATGTGCTTCAAAAAGAACCCGAAAGCGAAAAAGTATTTTTTAGTAAATTTTTTTCTTATGATAAATGAATTTATTTTTCTTTTGTCTATTATTGAATAATATTCTTAATTCATCTATCTAGGCGCATTTGTTCCTCCGATATCATTTAACAACATCAACGTGGATCAAAATTCTTATTTCACAAATGGTAAATTTTAAAATATATATTCTTTCATGCAAATAATTTTCTTATTTTTTTTAATCAACTTTTGACTTGCTTTATTTTTGATACAGAATATATGGACTTTGGTGATCTTTCGAACAAATGTCAACATTGCAATGCAATGTTTTGGTTTGGAGAGAGGTTGAATAAACGAAATAAAAACAACATTGGATCCAAAGTACTGGATGTTGTATGAATGGAAAAGTTCAATTACCTCCTGCACCGAACCCCGCAGCTTATTTAAAGATTTATTATATGGTAACTCGGAAAAAGTCAATTATTTCGACTTCGAATATTCGATCCTATAATATGATGTTCTCCTTTACTTCCATGGGAGGTAAGATTAACCATGGTATCAATAGGGGAATAGTCCACCCGTTTTCAAGTTATATGGTCAAAATTACCATTATATTGGTAGTCTTCTACCAACTGAAGGTAAGCCTCCAAAATTTGCTCAGTTATATATTTATGACACGGAGCATGAAGTTGACAACAGAATTAGTTGCATCGGGTAAGTAAATAAATTAATTTTGATTACAAGTTTTTAAATTTTTTTATGATCTTCTTTATTTCAACTTTATTTTCTGAATTATATTTTTTATTGTCATAAAATAGAAATGAACAAAGTAGGAGGCACAATTTGCATGAGGAAATTGTCACTGATTTGAAGAATATTCTTGATGAGAATAATGTTCTTGTCAAATCATTTCGAATGGTCCGTGATTCATTGCATGAAAAAAATGAGAGCAATTTGAGGCTCAAATTGGTTGCTAGGCGCAAAACTGATGGACGATGCTATGATCTACCACAAAAGGATGATGTCGCATTATTGTTGGTTGGAGATTTTGATAATTCGATTGGTGAGCGGGATATTGTTATTGAGACGCGAATAGGTTTGCTGCAACGAATAACAGAACTTCATCCTTCTTATTTAGCATTGCAATATCCATTGTTGTTCTTATTCGGACAAGATGGTTATCGCGAAGATATTTTCTTGAAGAATGTTCAAAGAAAATCAACAAACGGCAAGCGCTATAAACTGAGTATGAGAGAGTATTTTGCTTACAGGATGCATGAACGAGAGTCAGAATCTGATAATCTATTTAGATCTAAAAGATTGTATCAACAATACTTGGTTGATATATGGACTATGGTCGAAACAGCACGTTTCAATTTTATCAGGACACATCAGAAGGAACTTCGGTGTGAAATGTATAAAGGTTTAATCGAAGCTCTTGCCAAAGGAGAGAGCGACCCTTCAAGTCGGGGCAAAAGAATATGCTTGCCATCTTCTTACGTTGGTGGTCCTGTATATGATCCAAAATTATCAAGATGCCATGGCCATACGCAGATGGATTGGTTATCCAAATCGCTAATTACATTTACATGTAATCCAAAATGGCCCGAGAGTCAACGTTATCTAAAAGAAAAGACTTGCACCCGTAAGATAGGGCCGATCTTATGTGCAAAATTTTTAAAATGAAGTTAGATGAATTGATGGATGATCTACAAAAGAAAGAAATTTTTGGTCCTATATAGCAGTATGAAAATCTTTTCGTTACCTTTTCTTTTCTTTTTTAGTTATTAATACTTATTCCGTCAAACATTAATAGTTCTCTTTTTTTATTTTTAACACAACTTTTTTAAAATGATGATGTTATGTTACCTTATTCTTAAATTTTACAAACTTAATTTTTACAAATGCCTACACCATCGAGTACCGTAAACGTGGTTTGCCACACGTTCATATCATCTTATGGCTTGGAAATGATGCTAATTGTTCTCATTGCCGATAGAATTGATAAAATAATATGTGCCGAGATTCCAGATCGCTCTCGGACCCGCACTACTATAACGCCGTGAAGGAATTAATGTTGCATGGTCCTTGTGGTAAAGCCGCGACCTAATTCGCCTTGTATGGTTAAGGGTCGTTGCTCCAAGTATTTTCCAAAGAAGTTCAATGAGAGAACAAAGTGATTGATGAAGATGGTTATCCCGTTTATAAGCGCCCTGATAATGGACGTACGATAGAAGTGAAGGGAGTTCACCCGGACAATGTATATGTAGTCCCTCATAATCGATGGTTCTTGATGAAATATGGTGCTCATGTCAATGTTGAATCGTGCAATCAATCTCGGTCTATCAAATATCTTTGTAAGTATGTGAGCAAAGGACAAGACCGAGTTATCGTAACTTTTTGTAAGACCGCAAATGATGACGGAAGCAAATCCCATGTTGATGAGATTAAGAATTACTTAGATTGCAGATTCATATCACCTTGTGAGGTCGCTTGAGATTATTGGGATATGAAATTCATCACGTAAATCCTTCGGTTGAAAGATTGTCTTTCCATCTTCCAGGTGAACAAAATATTGTTTTTAATGATGAAGATGCAATTGATAAAGTCGTTAATCGTCCAACTTCAAGAGAAAGTATGTTTACGGCTTGGATGGAAGCAAACAAGAAATATGGAGATGTAGCGAAGAACCTAACTTATGCTGAGTTTCCTACGAAATTCGTTTGGAATCAAAATGAAAGAATGTGGGAACCGAGAACTCGCGGCTTTAAGATTGGACGAATTTTTTTCGTTGCCCCTGGACAAGGTGAATTGTATTATCTAAGAACATTGCTAAATTATACTCGAGGTCCAACTTCTTTTGAGGAGATTAGAAAAGTTGGTGAGGATCAATACCAATCTTTTAGAGAAGCGTGTTATGCTTTGGGGTTGCTTGATGATGATAAGGAGTATGTCGATGGAATTAAAGAGGCAAGTCTATGGGCAACAACTGCTTCCTTGAGATATATGTTTGTCCGGTTATTGATATCAGGATCATACTCACGCCCAGAAAATGTTTGGCTTAGTTGTTTTGAATATTTGTCAGAGGACATTCTTTACAATCAAAGACGTCTTTTAGATCATGAAGGTAATGCGTTTAATTTTAATAAAGTCTTACTGATAAAATTTTATTAGTTATTCATATCATATTTCAATTAATAACTTATGATTAAGTAATTGATATACGTATATTTTTGTATGATTTTTAAAAGGACTTGAACTTAGCGAGGAAGAACTGAAAAATTTAACTCTCTTGGAGATTGAAAAGATCTTGCGGAGCAGAGGAAAAAGCCTTTGTGATTTTCCTGAGATGCCTTATCCAAGCGATTTTGATCCGTCAATTTTCAACAATCGAATGATTTTAGAGGAGCTGAGCTATGATAGAAATTTACTGGGGGCTGAGCACAAGAGATTACTCGAATTATGTACAGATGAACAGAGGCATGCTTATAACATTATCATGAATAACATTGATCATGATATTGGAGGAGTTTTCTTTTTATATGGATCTGGTGGAACGGGCCGGAAAGAATTTTTTGTGGAGGATTCTTTCATATGGTTTACGATCTAAGGGCGAAATCGTATTGAATGTGGCATCAAGTGGTATAGCATCACTCTTACTTCCCAATGGTCGTACTGCGCATTCCAGGTTTGCAATCCCCTTAACTTTGGATGAAGATTCAACATGTAATATAAAACAAGGCACACCTCTTGCTGATCTTATGATTAGAACTAAGCTTATAATTTGGGATGAAGCTCCTATGGTCCATAGATATTGTTTCGAAGCTCTTGACAGAACTTTGAGGGACATAATGAGGTTCAAAAATGCAGATAGCTTTAATCAACCATTTGGTGGAAAGACAATGGTTATGGGTGGGGACTTTCGTCAGATACTTCCGGTTATTCCAAAAGGTAGCAGACAAGATGTTGTTATGGCCTCGATCAATTCATCATTTTTATGGTCTCATGTAAAAGTTTTGAGGCTAACCAAGAATATGCGACTACAAGCTATGGAAAATGATGAAAGTGGACTTGAATTGAAGATTTTCTCAGAGTGGATATTGAGTATTGGAGATGGGACATATGGTAATGATAATGATGGTGAAGCCACAATTACGATTCCTGATGACCTGATTGTTAATGGGTCGGATGATTTGGTTCAATCTATTGTTGAAAGCACATATCCCAATTTTACTGATCATTTTAATGATCCTGATTATTTACATGGAAGAGCTATTCTTGCTCCAACACTGGATGTCGTTGAGAACATTAATGACTATATGGTCTCGTACAACCAGTCGGAACTGAGGACTTATTTAAGTTCTGATTCTATATGCAAGTCTGAGGGTAACTCCAGTTTCTTTGCTGACCTACATTCGACTGAGTTTTTAAATACTATTAAGTGTTCTGGATTGCCTAATCACGAGCTCCATTTGAAGGTTGGTACACCAGTCATGTTGTTGCGAAACATTGACCACAACGCAGCTTGTGTAATGGAACGAGATTAATCATTACGAGACTCGGAAATCATGTTTTAGAGGCAAAGATTCTAAATGGAAGTAACGTTGGAGATAAAGTTTTAATCCCAAGAATGTCATTAACTCCGTCAGATATACGCTTGCCATTCAAGTTACAAAGACGTCAGTTTCCCCTGGTTGTGTCATATGCAATGACAATCAATAAAAGTCAGGGACAATCTCTTTCCAATGTTGGCATTTTCTTGAAGAGACCCGTATTTAGTCATGGTCAATTGTACGTTGCATTGTCTAGGGTCACAAATCGACAAGGTTTGAGGATATTAATGTGTGATGAGGATGGAAACGCCACCAATGAAACTACAAATGTTGTGTACAAGGAAATTTTTCAAAATTTGTAATGATTTTTAATATTTTGTCTTAATTCCAAGTAGATAGTTTCCATTAGGAAGTGTAATCATAATTACAAAATATAAATTATAAAATAATATATATACGAGTATTTATGTATATTCAAAAAAAATATTTATTACTTTTTTTACATTACTTATTTTTCTTGTAAGTTTTCAGTTTCAAAGTTTTCTCATGAGCAATTTGACACAACATTTATAGTGGTCATTCATGTGTTAAACATTTAATTAGAATATATCATAGACGTTATTTTCTTTTGTAGTAACTTCATTTTTTTGTTGGAAACTTTATTTTTATTACTGCATCCGATTTAAAATAGGTGTCTATTTAGCACTTTTCACAAATTAAAAGAAAATAGTTATTACTACAGTTTAATGAACAATATATAAAATGCACATCAAACTTTTGCAATGTCAAAAGTATGGTCAAATAAAGAGGAACAGTTGTGTGTATAATGTACAAAGAATGTGTTTTTTAATCCAACTCTTGGATTCTTGGTTGCATTGATGGTGATTGGTGGTGGTGGTGGTAGTGGTTAAAGATGGTTGTGGCAACCATTAAATGTGGTGGTTGCGGGTTGGGGTGGACATGACGTTTTCAATATTGTTATATTTTATTTTATATTTGCATCTTGTTTGTAAAAAGCATGTTTGGGGTAAGAGAAAAAAAGATGAAAAATTGAGTGAGAGTGAATGTTCCAATGACATTTAAGAGTGACATTTAAGAAAAGGGTAATGTGGGTATTACACAGTTACATAATTACTGCATTTATTACATTGTAAATACTTGAAGGAATTGTATTTGGTCACTATGAGTTAGAAAGAATCATTTAATGATCTGCCCTTCTTCTCCCAACGCCTTAATTTATCCCTCTCGCTTTAAAACACACAGACACACTCTCTCCAACTCTGCTCGAAGTCCTTTTGTATTCCACATACCTCTTCTTCTCGATCTTTCTTTACTCACTCTCCAAGCGTCGCTCAATCACATAACAATCGTTCCCATCTAAATCCATCCATTAATGTCAATCTTTGTCTAAGATCTTTCCATACGTAAACCCTAGAAATGAAATGTTCAAATTTTCAAACTACTGAAGGATTAACCTAAATATAGGATTAGGATGCTCAAGAATCAAGGATTTAGAGATTACAGATTCAAATTTGGGGGAGACTTTGAAGCCATGTACTAAGACGACACCATTGAAGGAAAGTAGAGCGGAAGCAAAAAAGAAGAATTACCATGTAATGGAGATGCGATTCAGACGATTCGGGAAGAGATTTTGAATATTTTCAATACAGAGCTCACTTTCAACATTTACAGGTTCGTTTCTAGAATTCCTATTTTTTTTTTTTTTTAAATTTTGAATGCGTGTTTGTGAGTTTCAAGAGATTGACAAGGCTGATGCTTTAAGTAAAATATTAATTTGTCTTCTCAGTTGAGAATTGTCAAAATATAAGACTCGAATTTTCTTAATCTGATTCATTGATTAGTTTAATTGAAATCTATTAGCTTAAAATGATTGTTAAAGGGCAGGTACCTTGTGCTATTGAATGGTCATAATCTAAATTTGGAGCATCTTTCTTAATCGCTGCGGAACATGGTTTATTCTGTTCCGACACTTCAACGGTCTATCTGTGCACATTGTAAATGTTTAATTTTACAGAGCATATGTTGTACTGACTATCTGTTCACAGTGTCTTGTCTTCAACCTTGATTATCAATATAGTTGTAATAGGAATAAGTTTCAAGCGCAACCAATTGTTTAATTTGAGTCAATGAATTTAATCAGAAACCATTCACCTTTGATTCTACTTAAAGATGCAAAAGTGTTTCATTCAGTATCGGCATTTCTTTATGTAACAGCAAGGGAGCCTTTAAAAGGCTGATAAAGGGGGAGTTCCCAATTTTGTGTTTATTTTAAGATCCAGAAGAATAAAGACTTCAGCCATGTTAATTCTTCTAGACTTCCAAGCATCTAAGCAAAGACTTCTGGGATCTGCTTATGTTCTTATTTCATTCTCTAGAATACTTATCGTGGATGATCAGTTGCTTCAAATGAAGCCAAATATTATATAAATTGAAAGCACCTCACTTTCCCAATGTTTGGCAGATCATTTGCAAAGTAAAAGCACTATATCTTGGTTAGCACTTGAATACTATGAAGAGAAGAATCTGCAAAAGGCCTTATAAGTGTAGTGTTTGCAAGCGAGATGGGCATAACAAGAACGGATGCCCATTGGGTAAAGAACAATATTGGATTGAGGTAAACAATTTTAATTGATGTTATAATTGGTTTGTTTCTTAACTGTATTCTTATTAATATTTTTTTTATTTGTTTTTGCAGGTTAAAGGGGAAGGATCACATGGTGCAATTCCAAATAAATGTAGTTTGTGCATGGAAATTGGACATAACAAGAGTGGATGTCCTTTGGAAAAAAAAATGGTTCCAGTAAGTACTGAATTTGAGGTTTTACTAACTGATTGTGATATGGTATTAAGGGATTTGTCAGATGCTTTAAATGATGGAGAGGAAAATTCAAGTGTGGTCGGTCAGCGAGGTATAAAAATACTCCAGCTTTTATTATATTTTATTTTCATTACTTTTAGTATTTATGCAATAATGTTGTGTCTTTATTTGGTAGTTGCTTACTTAATTCAACAATCGTTGTTATAGGTGGTTAATCCACAACCACCTCCTGGGAAATGCAAATTGTCAGTACATGCCCAGACAAAGTGGGCCATAATGCCGCCTTTGCAGAGATTGGGACTGCCTCAAATCTTGAAGGAAATCAACAAAGTGCTGAGCATCCAAAAGTTAGAAAGTCACTGAGAATTCAATGGAATAAATGGATTGCACCTAAGAAGATTGACACAAGCATCATAGATTTGACGGAAGACTGATTTAACCAACTCATTTCTTTTGGTTGTAAAAAATTAAGTTTGGGTATTTTGATTGTAAAAAAATTAACTTTGGTCTTTTGGGTGTTGGTGATGCCATATTAAGACAATTTAAGTGGCATATATATCATTTGTGATGTCTTTTGGTAGTTTCTACATATGTATGCACATTTTATAATTATGGTACTCACTTTTGGTTAAGTGCCATATTCATTAAGTTGCATACATGAATTATAAATATTGGCAGGTTATCATGGTAGCTGGAGATCACAGGGTAGGGATATTTGCTAAGGAAAGAATCTGCGCAGGGGAAGAACTCTTTTATGATTATCGTTATGAGCCGGACAAAGCTCCTGTTTGGGCAAGGAAGCCTGAGGCATCTGGTTCCAAGAAAGAGGATTCTGCTGCACCTTCAACTGGTCTCGCTAAGAAGCTTGCTTGACCATTAATTTCGATAACCAACATTCTTTTGGTATTCTTTCTTATCCCTCATATACTTTCCAAAGTAGGTTTTATAGTCATTTTCTTGATGGAGAGAGATAGAATATTGACTTCTCCATTGAGAACCTACCGGCTTCTAACACCAAGTGCTTATTCGAAAGATGAGTTGTATTTACCAAAGCAGGAAAATGTTCGGCCCAAAGAAATTAATGATGTTTTTGCTCGAGATTTTGAATATTCAGTTATTCTTAATCCCTTTCCTAATGTTTTGAATATTCTCTTTCGTATATACATCGCTTGACGCCGATGCTCGGTTATATGTTCGGCGCACTTGCTACGTAAGCTTGGAAGCGAGTCCTATATCGGCGTGTAATCCTTGCTGTTTCCGATATAATTTCTGTACTTACTTTATCCAACAGTGCTGATTGGTGGCACTGACTGCCGCTTGGAGCCTGAATTAAACCCGGTTGAAGATCCATGGAATTAGTTCATATAATTTTATGATGCAATACAACCACTTAAATGACAAATTCTGCTGTAGTTAGCTCAACAGACTTGATGTGTGATTTTTTTTGTAGGCAGGATTACATACCAACTGTGTTTGACAATTTTAGTGCTAATGTGGCTGTGGATGGGAACATTGTTAACTTGGGATTATGGATCACAAACCGCCATGGATCGAGGATATTAATGTGCGATGACGAAGGAAACCTAACCAATGAAACTACAAATGTTGTTTATAAGGAAATTTTTCAAAATTTGTAATATTCATAGATGTTTGTAAAATTTAAATAAGTATTTCTTTCTTTAATTAAAATCATAACTGTTTCACTTTTATGTTAATCAAAAAATTGAATTTTTTTGGTAATTTAACTTAAATTTAAAAAGTGTTCTTCTCGTGCGTTTAACGCACGGGTGGCATACTAGTTTCTCTTAACACATCAATCGAAATTCTATCCATCGTGTATAATATCACAAAAAAAAAAGCTAAATAAGTCTTACTCAAACGGCATTCGGTGTTTTTTTAAATACGAGAGGTTAGGAATTTGAACCCTACCAAATACAATTTTTACGACTTTGAAGTATCACTATTGTAATAGATTAATTCATTTATTAATGAAAATTCATTTTTAAAAAAATTCATAATATCTCAAAGGCAAAACCTTTTTGGCATCACTAAAATTAATTTCTAGATCCACCGCTGATTGTTGCCTTTTAATGAAATATAAATATATGTACTGTATACAAAAATTAATTGTACTCAAACCCAGATTATACGAGATTTAATTAGATGAGTACAAAATATATATACTAGATATATTTGATGTGAAATGTGAATCTCTATAATACATTTATCCTATTTATGCACCTATTACCATTTTCAAGTCAAAACCCTAACTATAAATATATACAGTACACAACAAAATCAAATCCTCTCTTCTCCAGCCCAACTATCCTTCATCATGGGCCCTTGAGGCCCTTCTTCCCCAAATATCTCATTTGGAAGACTCTTCAAATGTTTCCTAACTTCATCTTTAACTTTCTCGGGCAAAAATCCAGTTACAGAATCAATATCTTCATCAGTTTTATAAGTAATTTTAGGCCCCCATCTCCCTGGATAAAACAGCCATTGTTGCTTCAACAATGTATTCGGGTCCAATTCCAATATTTCGTATCTCGTTTGAACATCCATAAATTTATCACTGTTATCCGTATTATCCCCAACCCCAAACCGAAAATCCTTTTCCATAAATGGCAATAATGGAATCGAAAGTTTCTTCGCATGCAAAAATTGGTGTCCGGGAGTTGAATAATGTGCATGGCTATGCAGCGCGGAGTACACTATGGGCCTTCCATTGGGCCCATACTTGAACTCCATTGCATCGGCCCAGGTTCCTTTATCATGTTGTGAGAGATAAATACTTTTAAGCCCACCATTGAAATTTTCTACCCTTAGGGTTAAATGTTCCCAATCACCAACATGTTCACCCCATTTTTTGAACTTGATTGTTGCAGGCCCAAGTTGAAGCTCTCCGGGCCCATTAAAAGGGTAAAATAACCATATGGCTAGGTCCGTATAAGTAGCGCCATACGCGGGCTTTACGCGTACATAAGCCTTGGCACTTTTTAAATCTCCTTTTTTAACTCTATCGCGTGCTGTTGGATCACTTGGAAGGTCAATATAGTAATTATCTACCACGCCTTTTATTGGGAGATTCCACCCGTGAGGACGAATGGGTGCTCCGTGGAGTTCGGCTGTTCGGTACAATAAGACCCCATTTTCGAAAAGCCATTCCACGGAAGAGGGTAGATATTCTTCGTTCGGATGTAAATAGATCACGGGAGAGTAAGCTTGGAGCATTGCTTGAACTTGAGGAATATTGGGCATAGATGAATTATCGGGCCGGGTTCTTTTCAAACAGGCTAACGCGAATGATGGGGCCGGTCCATCTATGGCCAAAAAGGTACCCACGGGTACACTTAGCGAGTTACCCCCTTTATCTACCGGTCTAGTTGTATGTATATTAAAATGATCTTTGCCCCAAACCCATTGGTCATACTCGAGCGCTGCAGTCAAATCTTGGCGAACAACTCGAACAATGTCAACGGAGGGCATGTTTGGGGATTTCGTGACGATTTGACCCACGGGTAAATACCCGTTTGGTGGAATCGGAAGCCATATATAACCATCACCATCTTTTTCCACACTTACACCAACACTTGACCACATTAGGGCATAACCCATGGGCTTGGCTAGTGCAGGATTGTTAGGGTTGTCTGAGGTGTCTTGAGCAACAAGAATGGTTGGGGATATTGGCTTTAAATTGGGCTCGCTAAAGTGCCCCAACAAATTGTAACCAGGTGGAAGCATAACTGGTTCATAAAATGATGTACCCCAGTCATTATGTCCACCTTCTAAAATAGACCAAACCCTAGAGAAATATTGAGCAAGAGATAATTTTAATCCTCCTATATCTATGGCTCCTGGAAAACCATTACCTACACAAGAGAAACCAATCTTAAATATCAATGCATAAAAACATTTGATAATAAAAATTATGATATTTTCCTCCCTCTCAATTTTTAATGTACACTTTTGAGTCTTAGGGGCCGTTTGGTTCGGTGGAAAATAAGTGAAGGAATGGAATTGTCAATGGAATTGAATTCCTTAAGGAATTGAAATGGAAAAAAACTGGTAGGAATGGAATGAAAGCATATAAAATAACCAATTTACCCTTTAATTTTTTTTTTTGGGAGGGGGTGGGGTTAGGGTGTGGGGGGGGGGGAGGGTAGGCAGAAAAAAAAAAATAAAAAATAAAAATTTCGTGGGGGTGGGGGGTGTGGGGGTGTGGGGGTGTGGGGTAGGGTGGGGGTGGAGGGTAGGCGGAGAAAAAATAATAAAAAAATTTCGTGGGGGTGGGGGGTGGGGGGTGGGGGGTAGGGTGGGGGGGAGGGTAGGCAGAAAAAAAAAATCGTGGGAGTGGGGGGGGGTGGGGGGATGGTAGGCAGAAAAAAAAAATTCGGGGTGGGGTGGGGGTGGGGGGTAGGGTGGGGGGAGGGTAGGGGCTGATTGGGGGTGGGTAGGGGGTTAGGGGTGGTTTGGGTTTAGGGATATTTTGGTCCAAATTTTTTTTTTTCCATCACCAAGGAAATTCCTCATTCCTTCCAATATTGGAAGGAATGAATTTTCATTCCTTAGGGAATGGAAAAAAAAATCATTCCAACGAACCAAACAGGTCGAAGGAATGAAGTCAACGGAATTGACCATTTCATTCCGCCTCGGAATGGCCAATTTCGCCGAACCAAACACCCCCTTAGGCTCCGTTTGTTTGGGGGAAAATGTTTTTCGGAAAATATTTTTCCCACTTTTCTAAGTAAAATAATTTACGGATTTTTTCTAAGTAAAATATTTTTCGGAAAACGGTAAGATCCTCATATACACACACACCTAACTTTTCATACACCCCCACGGTAACCCCCCGTCGAATAAAAAAAAATCATTTTAAATTTATTTTTAACAACTCCCCCACTCCACTCACCACCCCTGCCACCCTACCCCCCGTAGGGTAAAAAAAAATTGATCATTTTAAATTTATTTTCCTCCCCCAATCCACTCAAACACCCCCCCGTCGAGTAAAAAAAAATCATTTTAAATTTATTTTTAACAACTCAATCGAAAACATTTTCTTTACCAAACACTCAAAAACATGTCTATCTCATTTTCTGAAAACATTTTCATTTTTCAGAAAACATTTTGCAGGAAATCATTTTTCGGAAGATGTTTTACGCTAAACAAACGGAGCCTTAGTAAAATTTAAGGAGGTTGATATTTAGAGGCATCTTTTGTAGCATATATACATATATGCCCTTCTATTTTTTATTTTTTTTGTCAAAATAGACTTTCATTTGGACGGAAGAAGTAATATCTTTAAAAGAAATGCTCATTTTTATTATTGATCAAAAACATAAAATAGATATTCATTTTGGGATGAATATAATAATTATTTACATTTTGAGTTTGAAAATGCTAGCCCCACTATTTGGGTCGAACTTCCATTATTTGTGATAGCCCACTTTTAAACATTTATTATTATTTTACATTTCTTTAAAAAAAAAAAAATCCCCTAGAGAGGCCAAAATGAATCCTTAAGCCCATAAGTTTTACCAAAATATCGATCATTTATGAACCTAAACTGTAATATGTGTGTACAAATAATATTTTCTTGCAAATCTAGTCCCATTCCTAGTATTAATGGATGTGGAGATAATAATTGAGAGAATAATTCATGAAAAACATTTTGAATATTATTGTATGTACTAGGAGTATATATTCAGGAGTTACTTGAAGCACAAGTAATATAATCCCAGCTAGAATTAACACCTAAACAATAGGAAACAACGTATACAATTCGCCACTGCTCGACCCCAATTAACAACATCATATATGGTTAAAAGACGTTTATTGCCCTATTTTTGGCCATGTGGGGAATACATGTCAATTTCTATTAATTTTTTATTGTCCTATCAGGATTGAGAGAGACTTGATTTGAGGTAAAATATTAGCTATGGACTGTGTTAAAATTCAGGATTCTCAGTGAGATTATAGGGAAACTTTGAGACACCAAATTTGGGCAACAAAATGTTGTTCATATAGAAAAGAAGAGAAATATAGCTACCCTTAGGATAAGATGGAATTGGTGGTTCAGCGAATTTAATATTTGTGCCGACTTTTGTGTTGCTGAATTTAACAGAAGTTATAAGCTTAGGATCTGGGCCATGGATTGATTTTGTATTGTTGAATGGAATAGAACGGGATTTCAGAGGAGCGCTCGACCCATGCCACAGAATCTGAAATGAAAATAGCAAGCCAAGGATCTGAATGCATAGCCTGGACAATGGATACAAGCAAAATTTATTAATTAAATAGCATAAAATATAATATTTCCACGTCCAAAATATACATAAATATATATTGTCTCTCCCTTTTTAAAATTTAATACTCACTTCTTTTCATAATATATATCGTAATTAACTTGTTCAGAAATTTTTGCTGCAATTCGAACCCTTAACCTCTGCTATATTGAAAGGGATATCGAATATGGATTTAGCGAAAGATCTTTGGGAGCCTGAGAATATTTAATATACTTCCCCCTCCCAAAATATAAGTCTTATTTCCTTGTTTTAAACATCAATATTCATTTTGTGACACTCAATAAAGCTGTCATTTTTTGAATTTCAATTCATTGTAAAAATATACAGTATACTTTCAATGACAATTTTTCTAACTTCACAAGAACTTTTAGTATGTCATGTAATGCAGGGTTCTTACTCCATAGCAAAACAAAGAGAGAGAGAGAGAGAGAGAGAGAGAGAGAGAGAGAGCGTGAATGGGAAAATAAAAGTTTGAAGAATACCTCTTTACGGAGAAAGCTTTAGTTGTCTGCATGAATTCTCTTCTTTTTCTACAAGGGAATTTGAATGCAAATTATCCTGGCATTGCAATGGGATTTACACATTTAATTATTTTCGGGAGCAAAAAATGTAAAGGCATGATAAATTTAGATGAGAGTTTTATTATTAGCATAATTATAGCTCTCCAATGGCTAAGCAAGGCAAAGGGTCAGGACTGGAACTAAATTTATGGAGCCAAAAGGTGAGAGAACCAGAAAAATCAGAAAAAGTACTCCGTTGCAGTTTAAGATGGGATAACTCTATTTTGTTGTTGGTTTTCATTTTGATAGCAAATAATATTGTGCATCATGGGGACATTCCGAAGGTCCCTAATTTTAATATGTTTGTCCCTATTTAGCTACCAACATTGGCCATTCCCATTTGCCCCAAGTTGTCAGTCCCTAATTTAATTTATTCTAGTAGTGAACTATGTTCCAGTGGTTTGGGGATAAGAGTCACGACATTGCTGATCAACGACCGGTAATTATTTAGACCAATTTGAGTTTTACGTTGTCCGAATAAAATAAAGATACACGTGACATCTCAGTCATTGAATGTAACAAAGCAAGAAGATATGTAAGCAGTAATTATTTAGACGAATTTGAGTTTTACGTTGGCCGAATAATTGAGTGTAATAAAGCAACAAGATATGTAAGCAGCGATTCCGAATCCCAAACAAGCCAGGCAAAGAAAAGTCAATTTTATTTCAAACCATGTGATCAATAATACATTAAATCCTGATCTGAATCATAACCCTGTGTAACAAAAAACTTTAACAACAATAAAAATCAAACTCTTTCATCTCCAGCCCAACTATCTTTATTTCATCATAGGCCCTTGAGGCCCTTCTTCTCCAAACACCTCTGCAGGAAGATTATTCAAAACTTTCCTCACTTCATCTCTCATCTTCCCCGGCAAAAATTCCATCGCTAAATTAATCTCCTCCTCAGTGTTATACGTAATTTTAGGCCCCCATCTTCCCGGATAGTGCAACCATTGTTGCAATGTATAGTTTAACCATTTTTTCCTTAACGAAGTATTCGAGTCCGGTTGCAATATTTCGTATTGTACATGAATATCCATCTTATTACCTTTACCCGTATCATCTCTAACTCCGATCGCTAAATTTTTTTCTTGAAAATGTAGACCGTCCGGAACTGCTATTACTCTTTTCCCATGCATCATTTGACCTTCACTACCATACATTGCATGTCCGTTTAACGAAGAATACACGACCGGCTTACCGGACTCAAAATCGAATTCCATTGCATTCATCCAAGTCCCTTTATTATGTTGAGAAAGATAGATATATTTTAGACCACCATTGAAATTTTCCAATCTTAAGACAACATGTTCCCAATCACTAACATGTTCACCAAGTTTATTAAACTTGATAGTCACAGGCCCAAATTGGAACCTTCCGGGCCCATTAAATGGGTAATACAACCATATTGATAGGTCTGTATATGTAACGCCAAACGCGGGCTTTACGTGTACGTAAGCCGTGGCATCTTGCAAATCCCCTTTCTTAACATTATCACGGGCTGGCTCGTCAGCCGGGAGGTCCATATTAGAATCATCGACCGACCATTCCACCGGGAGATTCCAACCGTGCGAATTAATGGGCTTTCCATTGTTTTGGCCCGCTTCATATAACAAAGCCCCATTCGCGAAAAATCATTCCACGGATGATGGTAAATATTGCTCATTGGGATGAAAATAAACAATAGGAGCATAGGCCTCAACAAGGGTCTGAACTTGAGGAATATTGGGCATTGATAATTTATCAGGCTGGGCTCTCTTTAAGCCAGCTATAGCGGATGAAGGGATCGGCCCATCAAGGGCCATAAATGTACCCACCGGTACGCTTAACGAATCCACCCCTCTATCAGTTGGCTTCATTATTTGGACATTGAACTGATCATGGTCCCACACCCACTGGTCAACCTCGAGCACGAAGTCAAATCTTCTCGAACAACTCGAACAAGATCAACGGATGGCATATCGCGAGATTTGGTGACTGTTTGACCAATCGACAGATAGCCATTGGGTGGAACAGGCAGCCATATATAACATTCACCATCTTTTCTAATACTTACACCTTCACTAGTCCAAGCAAGAGCATAAGCCATGGGCTTTGCAAGGGTTGGACTATTGGAGTCACCGGTGGTGACTTGGACCACAAGCACAGAAGCGTATATGGGCTTGGAGTTGGGCCGACTATAGTGGCCCAGAAGGTAGTAGCCTTCTGGATATGAAGTTGGTTCTTAAAATGTTTTTCCTAAATCATTATATCCACCTTCATTAATAATCCAAATTTTAGTGAAATATTGAGCATGGTAGACTCTTAATCCTCCTAGATCAATGCTTCCACTTGCGAATCCAGAACCTACACAATAAAAATCAATAGTAAACAAGAGAAATAATAAGTAAAAAAAATAAAAATAAACGATCATCAACTTGTTGGTACATGAACGATCTATTAACCATGAACCGACACATAACTAGATTAAGAAGAGAAGAAGAAGAAGAAGACGGAAGCGTGTACCTTGTGATTTCATGATTGTTCTTAGTCTTGTTCTTGATTAAGTATGAAGATAGTCTTCAAAAAGGGAAGGAGTAGATCTTCTAAATGATGAGTGCCCTTATTCTCTTTAGTCTTCAAGTACTTAGGAAGAGTTTTGACTGAATGAGAATATAATAACTAGTGATTCATAGGCTTGATGGATAGGCCTTTATATATGAATCCAAGGGGCACTTCATTTCATTTAGGGACTACACCTATTAATATATAAGATATTACCATTATGCCCATCATTTAATGGTATACTTATATATGAAATTCTACATATTATATTATATCCTATACTTTATATTAATCATTATAATATTGATCACTATTTTATTAAGTACTTTCACTAATAATATATGTTTATATAATCCATGTTCTAACAATCTCCCACTTGGATTATAATGACATATATTTATACTTAATAAAATTCTTCAATCATATTTATAACATAAATGACAACCCTTATGTGCACTTTGTTGTCATTCGAAAACAATCCCGTCCATTAGTCATATAAGTATAAGGACTAAAGGGGCAGTCGTTGTAATTGATTCGCAACTAAACCCACATTAATCACATATATATCAAACTAAATGACATAGATTAAGTATAGATATGTAGCATGGAATATTAACGAATATATATGAAAATGCATATATATATTCTCCAAATAGTCCTACTTTAATCAAATGAGATCAATTTAGATAAAAAACCAACAAAAGGAAATAGAAACATTATAAACTCCCACTAATTTAAGCATTATCAAAAGTCATTACACCCATATGAGCAACATGCTCGTGAAATACTAAATGAGATAATGCCTTAGTAAATGGATCCGCTAACATGGAGTTTGTACCAATAAGTTCTATTTCTATTTGTTCATTTTGTACTCTCTCTCTCACAACAAGAAACTTAATATCTATATGCTTAGATTTAGATGAACTCTTGTTGTTGTTGGAGTACAATACCGCGGCCCGATTGTCACAATATAACTTAAGCGGTCTTTCAACACCTTTGACAATTCACAGCCCTTCTATGAATTTTCGCAGCCCTTCTATGAATTTTCGCAGCCATATAGCTTGATTGGATGCCTCGTAGCAAGCAACAAACTCGTCTTCCATGGTGGAAGTAGTTACTAATGTTTGCTTGGCACTTCTCCAAGAAATTGCTCCACCGGCCAAAGTGAAGACATAACCCGATGTCGATTTGCGACTATCTTGGCATCCAGCAAAGTCGGAATCGAAAAAACCAATGATCTCAAGATGATCCGACTTTGTATATGTAAGCATGTAGTTCTTCGTGTTTTGTAAGTATCTCATCACTCTTTTGGCTGCGACCCAATGTTCTCTTCCCGGATTGCTTTTATATCGCCCAAGCATGCTAACAATAAAGGCAAGATCTGGGCGAGTACAGACTTGTGCATACATTAGGCTTCCTACTGCCGATGCGTAAGGGATATTTTCCATATACTTGGATTCAAGATTATTTTAAGGACATTGATTTAGAGAACTTATCTCCCTTAGAGACCGGGGTGTCATGTGGTTTACAATTTTCCATGCTAAACATTTGTAATACCTTCTCTATATAGCTCTTTTGTGACAATCCTAACATACCTCGTGAGCGATCACGATGTATTTGGATTCCTAATACAAAAGAAGCTTCTCCAAGATCTTTCATCTCAAATTTATTTGAGAGAAATTTCTTAGTTTCCTTAAGAAGGTCCTTATCATTACTAGCAAGTAAAATGTCATCCACATATAAGACCAAAAATATAAATCTACTCCCACTGAACTTATGGTACACACAATCTTCATCAAGATTCATTTCAAAGCCAAATGAAAGAATAACTTGGTTAAATTTTAAGTACCATTGACGAGATGCTTGCTTAAGCCCATAAATGGATTTCTTGAGTTTACAAACTAGTTGACTAGTTTGATCCGAATCAGTCACCATTTCTGGTTTCTTCATATAGATAGTTTTCTCAATGTCACCATTGAGAAAAGCTGTCTTTACATCCATTTGATGAAGCTCAAGGTCAAAATGTGCCACTAAAGCCATAATGATCCTAAAAGCATTTTTAGAGGATACCGGTGAACATATTTCTTTGTAGTCAATGCCTTCCTTTTGAGTAAACCCTTTAGCGACAAGACTAGCCTTATGTCTTTCCACATTACCTTGTGAATCCCTTTTGGTCTTAAAGACCCATTTACACCCAATGGGTTTCACATTCTTAGGTAATGAGACAAGATCCCAAATGTCATTATCATTCATGGATTTTAACTCTTCATTTATGGCATCAATCCACTTATGAGAATTTGGACCACTAATGGCTTCATGAAAGGTGTGATCGGCTCATCTCCCACTAAACCTAACGGTTCCTCATTCTCGGCAAGATACACATCATAATAATCCGGTATAGCACTCCTTCTTGCTCTATTAGATCTTCTTAATGGCACTGGTTCTTCTTGATTTTGAGGGTGTTGAATTTCTTCATCAACATTTTCATGTTGTTCATTAATAGGAGAATTAACGTCATTTTGAATATTATGTTCTTGTCGATTTTCAGGCACAACTGCTTGATTTTCGATAGGAACTATAGGAAGAGGTATAGAAATGAATTCCTCTTCCATTTCTTCAAATTCAAAATTACTATTCAAATTTTCCCCTCTAAATTCAACATCCTCAAAGAACCTAGCATTTCCCGTCTCGAAAAAGGTTCTAGTCTTTGGGTCATAGAATTTATATCCCCTAGATCTTTGAGAATACCCTACAAAATAACTACTAACGGTCTTAGCGTCCAACTTTCCTTCGTTAGGTCTATAAGGCCTAGCTTCTACTGACAACCCCAAACATGAAGATGATTAAGGGACGGTTTCTTACCGGTCCATAATTCATAAGGGGTTTTGTTAGTAGCTTTTGAAGGAGCTCTATTAAGTAGGTAGGTTGCGGTTTTCAAAGCATCGCCCCATAATGAGTGAGGTAAAGAAGTACAAGAAACCATACTTCTTACCATATCCTTAAGGGTTCTATTACGTCTCTCGGCTACACCATTCATGCTAGGTGTCCCCGGCATGGTGTAGTGAGGGACAATCCCACACTCTTCCAAATACCGAGCAAAAGGACCCGGACGTTGTTCTCCCGAACCGTCATTCCGACCATAGTATTCACCACCACGATCGGATCTAACGTTCTTAATAGTCTTTTCAAGTTGATTTTCAACTTCGGCTTTAAAAGACTTGAAAACGTCCAATGATTGAGACTTTTCATGAAGTAAATAAATGTATCCATAACGAGAGAAGTCATCTATGAACATAATAAAATATGTTTGTCCGTTCCATGAAGGGGTAGGAAACGGTCCACATATGTCCGTATGAATTAGTTCTAAGACTTTTGTAGCTCTCAAGGATTCATTTTTGTTTGTACTATTCATAAATTTTCCCTTAAGGCATTCAATACAAAAGTTATTTTCCGGAGTATCAAGCTTATGTAGTATTCCCTCGGACACAAGCTTGTCAATTCTCCTTTTGGAGATATGACCCAAACGCTTATGCCACAAGGTATACGAGTTTTTACTTGAAAACTTTCTTTTTATGCCTCGATAGTTAGCTTCATTATTATGGGACTCATTTAATGAATTGACTGTGTCAAGTAAATATAGATTATCAATGTAAGACAAAGAACTAGTACCAAAAAGCTTTGAATCAAAATATAAATTGCATTTATTATTACCGAAGATGCAAGAATAACCTTCTCGATCCAATGTAGTGACGGAAATTAAATTCCATCTAAATGATGGAATAATAAATACATTGTTCAAAACCAAAAAGTATCCAGTACTCAAGGATAATCTATAAGTCCCTATGCCTTCCACCTCTCAGGCTTTCCAGCTCCCATGTAGATGAATCTTTCACCTTCATTAGGCGTTCGGTAGTTCAGGCAACCCTGCATACATGAACTTATGTGCGTAGTTGCACCGGAGTCTAACCACCATGTATACGAAGGATTTGAAACTAAATTAGCTTCAGTACAAACAAAGCTAAATGACATACCTTTCTTAATTCGCCATTGGCGATACTTAGGGCAGTAGGGCTTCATGTGAGTGGGTTCCTTGCAAAAGAAGCACTTTTTCACTTTTTGATCATTTGATGATCCCTTAGGCTTCTTTGTTGCAATCGCAATCTCCTTACCTTTTCTCTTAATCCCACGAGAAGAGGTAGATGCATAATGTGCACTTTCGGGTTTGGTGTATTTCAACCTATCTTCTTCCTCCGTGACATGTGAAATTAATTCATTAATATTCCACTTGTCCTTTTGACAATTGTAGGTCGTTTCAAAATGACCAAATTGTGAAGGAAGAGAAATTAAAGCCAAATGAACAAGCAAGTCTTCCGACAAGTCCAACTTGAGTGCTTTTAATTTCGTTGATAGATGAAACATTTCCATTATGTATTCCCTTAGGTTTCCGGTGCCCTTATACCTCATGGAAACAAGCTTCCTCAAGGTAGCACTTGTTTCCGATTTATCGCTTTTTGTAAAGCGTTGTTCTAGGGCATCTAGGAAACCTTTTGCACCATCATCCTCGGAGACACCGTTGAAATGTCTCAGGAGTGCATTCTTAATTATGCTTAGGGCGACGCGATTAGAACGCTTCCACCTCTGCGAACTCAAGCGGTCTTTCGCGGTGCTTTTATCAGTTTAGAGGGGCAGGAGCTTGTTCTCTTAATGCGAGGTCAAGGTCCAAACAGCCTAAGACCATAGTAATCTTGTTTTACCAAGTTTTAAAGTTTGTCCCAGTTAGCAAAGGAATTGAATTTAAGGCAGTAGTGACAGATGAAGCACTGATCAAATCTGAATGAAGAGAACAAAAGAATGAAACAAAACATATATAAGAAACTACACAATGATTAATTATATCAAAATGAATTCCATCATAATAAAAGATAATCAATATGACATCAAGACTAATCTTTGGATTGCGAATTGACTCACAATTTGATTTATCTTAGGGTAAACAAATAGCTTAAACAACACACTTTAAATACTTGCCTTCATTTGGGCCGGATCAAGTACAAAAAGTGTCCTAAAGTTTAAGGTATTTGTTTCCCGGTAATAAAGAATATAAACAATTCACTTTAAACACCCGTCTTCCTTTGGGATGGTTCACAGCATTTAAAATGACCAAAAGTTTAGTTCAATTATTACCCCATGAATATAAATACTTAGTCAACAACAAGGTCTCCTTTGGGATACAAGCATGTTATCACATATCAACACTTACATTCATCACTTTAACAAATTTGTATTTAAATAACGTAAATTGCTTTGGCAACAATATTATTTAAACAATGAATAAATTTGTTTAAGCATATAATTAATCATACTTTAGGGCACTTAAGACTTTAAGGTAATTTACGAAAATTTAAAGGGTAAAGAAACAAACGAAATTTATTAATAAAAGATAATATCCTTTTGTTCTACCCGTCCATTCTTAAAGTTTTGACAACTCTAAGAACCATCGAAGCGCGGCGGTGTCCCGAGATACTATAATTTATTAGTAAATTATCAAAATTATGGGGCAATATGGCCCTAATACCCCTCTAAATTAACCAAACCAAAGCTTAAGACAAAACATGGTCTTTGGATGTCATCAAACCCACTGTCAAGGGGGAGCGGACGCACCCCTATAAAGGGAGCGGACGCTCCCAGTGAACAGAAGTTTCGTCAAATCTGGAAACGAAAAGTCACCAATTTTCTGCCAAGGGGGAACGGACGCTCCCCTATAAAGGGAGCGGACGCTCCTAATCAACAGAAACTACAGCACGACTTGAAACCCAGATTTGACGAAAAGGCACCAATTTTACACCCTTTTATGAGCAGATTTGAACCAAAATAGAGAGAGCCATAGGGGCGCCGGGCCCTTTGCCAGGACAACGAGCCATAACATCCAATATCCCACATTTAGACTATCAATTCTTAACTTAATGGTGAATCAATATTCAACCAAAGCAAGTAGATCCGCATACTCACATCACATTTTTAAATGCGTGGCTATGCATATGAACAAACTCACAATGCATCCAAGGATGGTGGCTATGTTCAAAAATGGGATAATCTTACATTAAGAATTGAAAGCCTTGTGAGTAAATTTATAATTTAGAAGTAACATAATACTCTAGAATCTGAATTAGAGTATGATAATTCAAGAACACATGATAAACATAGAATCTTTTCAAGAATTAAAAGCATAAGGCTTTACAAGAAACTCAAACTCAATCTAGTATATGAAGCGGACTACGATACCAATTGTTGGAACATGAACGATCCATTAACCATGAACCGACACATAACTAGATTAAGAAGAGAAGAAGAAGAAGAAGAAGAAGACGGAAGCGTGTACCTTGTGATTCCATGATTGTTCTTAGTCTTGTTCTTGATGAAGTATGAAGATAGTCTTCAAAAAGGGAAGGAGTAGATCTTCTAAATGATGAGTGCCCTTATTCTCTTTAGTCTTCAAGTACTTAGGAAGAGTTTTGACTGAATGAGAATGTAATAACTAGTGATTCATAGGCTTGATGGATAGGCCTTTATATAGGAATCCAAGGGGCACTTCATTTAGGGACTACACCTATTGATATATAAGATATTACCATTATGCCCATCATTTAATGATATACTTATATTATGGAATTCTACATATTATATTATATCCTATACTTTATATTAATCTGTATAATATTGATCACTATTTTATTAAGTACTTTCACTAATAATATATGTTTATATAATCCATGTTCTAACACAACTCCCTATGAACATGTATGATATATACATAACTCGCACATACATAAATATATATGGAAGTAACATATCTCTATACTGTACTAAGTACAATTAAGATACCTCCAGGGAATGAAGGGATTTTGATGCAGTCGAAGAGTTGGCGTTCGAGTTTTTAGATTCGCTCGACCTTAACGGGCGTAACCTTTGAGTATCAGGCGGCCGCCTCAGTAGCTCCAGGCGCGCGCCTCAAGTCGTGCCACGGAGAGGGATCTTTCTACTGCTGATGCGGGCGCCTCAGCCAAGATGATGCGGGCGCCTCAAGCTTCGTCAACAAAAAGGGATGTTCTTTGCCTTCCGGGCGGGCGCACAGCTCTTGCCCGGGCGGGCGCCTCACGCGGCTTGAGGATTTTTTTCTAAGTTCGTTTTTAATTCCGTTTTACTTTTAGGGTTTTGTGAAAGGGAGTTTTGCCGTTTTGAATAACAATCGTTTTCTTGTTCCAATTTGTAGTCTTGATTAATTTATTTGCGATTGAAGGGTTGATTCGCGTATCGATTAATTTCTACCCGTAATCAATCATCTATCTAAGCTTCCGCTACGTCAGTTGGTATCAGACTTCGGTGAGATCCTTGGAATCATGCCGCGACCAACTATAGAGGAGCGCATTGGATTAATTTGTCGATGAATGTATGGGGTTGTTGTTGGAGCGGTTAACGAATAGGATGAGCGACACGCTCAACGAATAACCCGGCGACATCGGGCGATCATGGTGATCATCACGAGACGGCAAGATTGGGAGGATTCGGAAGAGGGCGGTGACGAAGTCTATCCCGAGATTCCGCAGGTTCGCCGTCGGCCACATCGGCCTCCAGTGGTGGAGGACAACCGTCGATGGGAGGCGGGTATGCGGACGGAGATCCCAGAATTTAATGGAGGGTTACAAGCAGAAGAGTTTCTGGATTGGGTTGCCACTGTGGAAGAAATCTTGGAGTTCAAACAGGTTCCGGAGGATAGGCGTGTGGAGTTGGTGGCCACGAGGCTGCGTGGTAGGGCTACAGCATGGTGGCAGCAGCTTAAACTGTCACGTGCTAGGTTTGAAAAGTCGAAAATTGTGTCGTGGGAAAAGATGAAAAAGCAGATGCGGGCTGCGTTTCTCCCATACAATTATCAGCGCACATTATTTCAGCGATTGCAGAATCTGAAGCAAGGATCGCGCTCGGTTGATGATTATACCACATATTTCTATCAATTACTGGCCAGAAACGAGATTCAGGAGACACCCGACCAGACGGTAGCACGGTTTATCGGTGGGTTGCGGGTTCAAATCCAGGATACCTTAAACATGTTCGATATTGGGACAACGTCCGAAGCACATCAGCGAGCTCTTGCGGTTGAGAAACAGTCGAGGCGGTTTGGCAGTGTCGTTGGTCCTGGTTCTGGCGGTTTTAGTGCAGCGGGGGGTGTCACGGGTGGTACAGCTATAGTCGCTCCGACTACATCTAAGGGCTGGCGATCGGTTTACAGTGGCCCGAACAACGGTATCAAATGTTTTGGGCGTGGCGAGGTCGGACATCGGCAGGTGGGCGAAAACAAGCGGGCAAGAAAGCGTTATTCAATGATACGGAGGAGGATCCGTGGGTCGATGTGATGCGGTACATGAGCGGCCTACGTTTAATGATGAAGAGCGAGTCTGGGTGATGTGGGTGTTTCTCTGGTTGTGCGCCATTCTTATTTGACTCCGCGTACGTCGGAGGAGAATGAGTGGCTTCGTAACAACATCTTCCGATCCACTTGTACGATTTTGGGTAAGGTTTGTCGTTTTGTCATTGATTAGGGCGTTTGTGAGAATATCATTGCGGAGGAGGCGGTCCAAAGCGAATATTAGACGAGAAAAACATCCTAAGCCATATAAGCTAGCGTGGCTGAAGAAGGGCGGCGAGGTAACAGTTTCTAAACGTGCTCGTGTTTCCTTTTCTGTTGGTGCAAAATATCGTGATGAATTGTGGTGTGATGTGGTTGCTATAGATGCTTGCCATCTTTTGTTGGGGAGGCCGTGGCAGTTTGATAGACAGGTTTTTCATAATGGCCATACTAACACTTACAGTTTGTTGGTGGATGGGGCTAAGTATGTGTTAGCTCCTACGAAACCGGTAACCCACACAGCGACACCGATCTCGAGTGCATCCTTCCTGTCTTTCGCACAGTTTGATGATGAGGTGGATTCGACGGATAGAGTGTTTGTTTTGATCGGAAAGGCAGTCCCTGATACGGTTCAGATTCCTGCGGAAGTACTCCCCTTGATACAGGAATTTGCTAGTGTGTTTCCAGATGAGCTCCCTGCGGAACTACCTCCACTTTGGGATATTCAACACCATATCGATCTGGTTCCTAGGGCTAGTCTGCCTAATCGACCTCATTATCGTATGAGTCCTAGAGAACATGAGGAGTTGCGGAGGCAGGTTGAGGAGTTGTTGGCAAAAGGACATATCCGGGAGAGTTTGAGTCCTGTCTTTGTACCGACGATGCGGTGCTAGCAGGATGGGTCTTGGCGTATGTGTGTTGACAGCAGAGCTATCAACAAAATTACAGTCCGGTATAGGTTTTCGATCCCTCGTTTAGATGATTTGCTTGATCAGATTAGTGGTGCTACAGTTTTTACAAAGTTGGATTTGAAGAGTGGGTACTATCAGATTCGTGTTCGGCCATTTGATGAATGGAATACAGCCTTTAAAACTCGTGAGGGTTTGTACGAGTGGTTGGTGATGCCTTTCGGATTGTCTAATGCCCCGAGTACGTTCATGCATGTGATGAACCAGTTGTTGCGACCCTTTATTGGGATTTTTGTGGTGGTGTATTTTGATGACATTCTTATTTACAGTCGCAGTCAGGAGGAGCACTTGCAGCATGTGCATGAGGTACTGTCGATGCTCCGTAAAGATAAGTTTTATGCCGCAAATAAGAAGTGTGTTTTTATGGTGCCTCGAGTATTATTTTTGGGGTATGTGATTTCGGGTGCAGGACTTCAGGTGGATACTGAGAAGGTGGCAGCGATACAGAATTGGTCTCGCCCTACTACGATTACCGAGGTATGGAGTCTTCATGGTTTGGCATCGTTCTATCGACGTTTCATTCCTCACTTCAGTAGTATCATGGCTCCTATTACTGATTGTATGAAAGGGGTTCGTTTCACTTGGACTGCTGAAGCCGACGTAGCATTTGAGGCGATTAAGGAGCGGTTGACAAGCGCCCCTATTTTAGTGTTACCCGATTTTTCACGGTAGTTCGAGTTACACACGGATGCTTCGAAGGTGGGTATTGGGGCTGTTTTGAGTCAGAATGGGCGGCCGATAGCGTATTTCAGTGAGAAACTGTCGGGAGCCAAGACACGGTATAGTACTTATGATGTGGAGTTTTATGCTGTTGTTCAAGATGTGAAGCATTGGCGGCATTATCTGTTCCATCAGGAGTTTATCTTGTTCACCGACCATAATTCCTTGTGCCATCTTCATGGTCAAGACAAGATTTCGGCTCGCCATGCTCGGTGGATTGCTTTTCTGCAGCAATTCACTTTTGTGGTCAATCATAAAGCGGGAGTTACTAATAAGGTGGCTGATGCCTTGAGTAGGCGTCGGGGGTTATTAACGACTATGCGATTGGAAGTGCCTAGGTTTGATTCGTTCCGTGATTTACTTGCTGCTGATCCTTATTTTTCGGTCGTGTTGGCGGATGTTCGGGCTGGGCGTAAACCAGATTTCTTGATTCATGAGGGGTTCTTATTTCGAGGTAATCAGTTATGTGTTCCTGATTGTAGTCTCCGTTTGCTGATTATACAGGAGCTTCACGGTGAGGGACATGTTGGCAGTATGCTGTAAGGAAGTCGACAAGTATGTGCGGCGGTGTCGGAGTGTGCCACATGGCAAAAAGGGGCTGCTACTAATGCCGGGTTGTATTTGCCACTATCTGTTCCGAGTCAGCCGTGGGCGGAGATTAGTATGGATTTTGTCTTGGGGTTGCCGCGTACACAGCGGGGGTTTGACTCCATCTTTGTGGTTGCCGACCGGTTTTCCAAAATGGTTCACTTCATTCTGTGTAAGAAGACAACGGATGCGGTTAATGTGGCTCAGTTATTTTTCAAGGAGGTCTACCGTCTACATGGTCTACCATCTACTATTGTGTCTGATCGTGATACCCGGTTCCTAAGTCATTTTTGCCTCATCTTGTGGAAAATGGCTAATACTCAGCTTAATTTCAGCAGTGCTTACCATCCTCAGACGGACGGTCAGACCGAGGTGGTGAACAGATCGTTGGGTAATTTCTTTGCGATGTTTGGTTGGGGATCATGTTAAATCTTGGGATCAGAAGTTGTGTCAAGCGGAATTTGCCCACAATCATGCCATTAATCGCAGCAGGGTTTAGTCCGTTTCGGGTGGTTTATGTGAGTGCGGCCTAAGGGCCCATTGGATCTTCTTACGTTGCCCGGCAAACGAAGGTGCATGGTAAAGCGGTCGATCTTGGTTCTTGGGTTGCGGAAGTTCATACCAAGGTTCGTGCTAAATTGGAGAGAACTGCGAACGCTAGGTACAAATAAACAACCGGAAAAGGCGTCTCGTTGAGTTCCAGGTTGGGGATTTTGTATGGGCTATTTTAACAAAAGACCGTTTTCCAGTTGGTGAGTATAATAAGGCGCTCGGCTAAGAAGATTGGTCTGTTGAGGTCGTTGCGAAGATTAATCCAAATGCATACAAGTTGAAGGCCGCCAAGTCATATTCGTACTTCGAGATGTCTTTAACGTGAAGCATTTAGTTCCGTATGCTGGGGATTCGTCTGATGATGAAGTGGTTGTTAATTCGAGGACGAATTTTTTCAGGCGTGGAGAGAATGATGCAGTCGAAGAGTTGGCGTTCGAGTTTTTAGATTCGCTCGACCGTAACGGGCGTAACCTTTGAGTATCAGGCGGCCGCCTCAGTAGCTCCAGGCGCGCGCCTCAAGTCGTGCCACGGAGAGGGATCTTTTGGCTGCTGATGCGGGCGCCTCAGCCAAGATGATGTGGGCGCCTCAAGCTTCGTCAACAAAAAGGGATGTTCTTTGCCTTCCGAAGGGAGAGGGGAGAGAGGGAATGGCGTGCACCGGCTCTTGCCCGGGCGTGCGCCTCGCGCGAGATTTTTCTAAGTTCGTTTTTTAATTCCGTTTTTACTGAATTTTGAATTTTAAGTTAGGGTTATTTTTTTCATTGTTTTATTATTTCATTGTAGGGTTGTGTTAGGGTTTGGAGGGAGTATTTAAACACTTTTAGGGTTTTGTGAAAGGGAGTTTTGCCGTTTTGAATAACAATCGTTTTCTTGTTCCAATTTGTAGTCTTGATTAATTTCGACTGCGATTGAAGGGTTGATTCGCGTATCGATTAATTTCTACCTGTAATCAATCATCTATCTAAGCTTCCGCTACGTCAGATTTGCGGTTGAGCGATTTGAATGTATTGTGTTCTGTCTTTTGAACTATTAAACCATGGAGAGACGGGGCGAACACTTGAACTATGATGAATTTGAAACATGAGAACTAGGGAAACTATTGTTGGAATATTTGTATATGTGGTATGAAGTCCAGTAGCTACATGACCTTGTTGTGTTGTGGGATTGGACTTAATTTGACCAAGGAAAACACGTCGGAGTTGCTGCAAGGGAGGGCGGCCGCGCATAGGCCCAGGCGGCCGCGCAGTGCGTCGTTAACTCGCCTTATGTTACGTCTATTAGCGCGGTCGCGCATGCCCTTAGGGCGGCCGCGCTAGTGACGGGATGGTGTTTTCTGGGCCGAATTTAAGTGCGGTTTTAGGTCTTTTTAATCCTAAAAACCCTAGTTTATCACATGTATGGCATATAGCTCTCTTCCTCCAGTACCCGTTTTTGATAATGAATTATTGGAGAGAAAGCTCAGATTCTCTTTGCTTTCTTTTCACTATTCAATTACTCCCCCAGTTGTCACTTAGAGATTAGTTCGTGAGATTCAAAGAGCGGCCAGAGAGTTAGGGCACGAAGTGTAGAATTACATACCCGCGTGTGCAAGAGTTTCCTTCTTGGTATATGTCAATCCGTGAAGATGCGTTTTATCTCTCGGAGGAATTTGCACTGCATTCGAGCTTGCACCAATTGGGGGCAATATTTTCTCTTAGACGGCCCAGTCTTCCTAAGGCGACTCGATCTACAGATAAGTTTTTCTAAATCTCTCCGATTTCTTACTACGTAAAGATTGATTTTAGATGCTTGTGTTACTACAGTGTGTTGATTCACCGCAATTATGCTTCTAATTAATCTATCAAATACATGATGGTGCCCCTATGTGATTATTTAGCTTAACTACGCTTGTTGTGCAATTTATATATTCCAACGCTCTAAGAGAAAATATTAATCATGTTATTTGTTGATTGTGAGTTGATTCGATATGATCCTCATTTATTTATATTAGTATAATCATGATGAACTTTGAAAGATTAATTCTTTGTACTTTAAGTAATTTAATATATTTGAAGAACTATGTTGAAATTGTAATGAATCTTATATGGGGTTTGAAAATCTCTTATGCTTGTAATTGACTAGTGATTCTAGGTTAATATGAAACGGTGAAAAATTAAGCGCATAGTAAATAATTGGGCTAATCAAATAAAATATTATAATTGGTACTCCTAGATTGTTAATTTTTGTCTTTACATTTGGAAGTAAAAATTAGTTGTAAGGTTCATGAAATACGAATCCTACTAATTTTTGTATATGAACAAAATATCACATGGATCATCATCGTGATTGAGATCAAGTTTTGAGTTATTTAGATCACATGAAGCATAAAATTGATCTACTACCATTTGTATATTTGTTAGGGGATTGATCTAAAAGTTATTTGAATGTTCGGAAAAATCGTTGGTTTCAACCTTGTTGAATGAGATTTCGGATACACTCAAATCTTTTGGAAAGTATTATTTAACCGCACTAATTGATGAGTTAGAAAATTAGTACTATATTAACGATGTTATTATGAAAAGTACTATTTATCTAATTTCGTGTTATGATTTCATTTTACTTGAGAGAAATCAATAAGCTACGAATAAGCGGATGAGAGAAGCCTTGAAGTCATTACTTGTTGTACTCTAATAAAATACTTCAAGAGAATTTTGGAGAGAAAATTAGAGTACAGATCAATATTGTTTGAAATTATTCCATTCGGTTGGAATATTCGGTATATGACACCTTTGTAGTATTGATAATTAGAGGTTGTACAATTACGTTCTTGTAGCTTTTCTTGCGTATGACCCGACTTGGTGACAATTGAAAAATTGTACGAAAAGCTTTATTGAACCTAATGTTAATTACCTTGATAAGTAAAGTGACAAAGTAAAATACATGAGACGGAACGGAAAAACATTGTTTACTTTGCTAGTCTCAAGAATTTATAATTGTTAGCTATGAGTCGCTTAAGTAGTTTGTAAATATATGAGTAAGAGTGCACCTCTTTGAAGTCAATCACTTTCATATATTTGCAACTTGAAATTAGAAGATTAATGACAATGAGAAATATCCAAGTGTTGTTGCGAGGACTCATAAACGAATATGTAAATCTAAAAGTGTTTTTAGTGCTTATTCGTGGAATGTAGTAAGTGCATCACTATATTTCTAAGTGTCATAAAATCTCACGAAATGACTCATATTCAATTGTAGAATATTTTTGAGTGGTTAGGTAAGAAAAAAACAAATGTTGTTTTTCTTGTGAAGTTGTATTTTCTTTGTCTTGCGATAAACATCGATACCCTGTGATTAACTTAGTAGTTGAATGTGATATTTATCGAGAATAAAGTTTAATTATCTCGATTTGATGA
>JAFEMH010007115.1:0-101098 GCA_022495995.1 Adenophora triphylla var. japonica | reverse complement strand
TTTCTTCATTTTTGACAATTCGTTCGATGCGTGTGACCCCATAGGACCATACTATGTTGGGCAATGAGTCCGATCACATCGATCCTCATAAGACATGAGCGGACTCTAGCAAGCCATCATGCCTACCCAAATAGTATAATATCAAGTTCGATTTTCCTATATAGAACATATCACAATCCCATTGTCACACGATGTTATATTGACATGAGTCATGGTCCACGTCAACTCATATTGTTCAATGCTTTCTCGTTACCAAGTAAATTGATTTAATCGAATGACATTAATCACATTAATTCATTCGGGCATGGCCATGCACTACATCAATCTTACTTACGAGTGGCCTAGCAAACATCTCTCTTTACGAGGGACAATTTCCATCTTGACTTATCATTCTTCCCAACAAGAATCATACCATGCCAATGATAGCCCTTATTGTCATCCGGTTAAAGACAACGTTAAACTATATCAAACATGATATTCATCGAGCGGAAGACGATGATAATCTCAGGTCAAAGGATATCAATGATATGACTATATGAGATCTAATTATGACATTTGACCATGACATAGATCTCATAATGGGTCAAGTCCAGTACCTTGTTCTCTAACAAGTACCCATGAATCTAATGTGCATCTCCATGCATATAATCATCACATGATTATCCATTAGACTTCATACTAGTGCTTTATAAGTACTAGGGACACGATTATTATAACTAAACATGCAAACACATATAATAATCAAAGAAGCAATCTCATATATAAATGAACAATGACATTACATAAAGGTCTATCTCTATAGGCCTAGGGCACTAACACCTACAGTGAGGGCCACCAATGATCTTGTGGCAGGTACGCTTCAACTTTATTCTCGTAGCATTTATGCTTTGATAGACACTAGTGCTACCCATTCTGTCATTAGCACTCGTCTAGCTAAGAAATTGAACTTGAAACCTGAGGCATTAGAAATACCTTTGGTGATAGATACTCCGACTAGAGAGTCAATCCCTATCTCATCTGGTTGTAAGATGTGTCCTCTGGGAATAGGAGATAGAGAACTTGAGGTTGATTTTATTGAGTTAGAAATGAATGAATTTGACATTATCCTGGGGATGGATTGGTTAGCTGCTTACCATGCTAAAGTAGATTGCTTTAAGAAGGAGGTGCAATTCAAGTTACCATCTGGAGAAGATTTTAGCTTCCAAGGATCGAAGCCGAGAAGTCGATCGGGTCTTATTTCGATAATGAAGGCTCGAAAAATGTTAAGAAAGGGATGTGAAGGGTTTTTAGCCTATATTGGCGAGACGGACAAAAAAGAAGTGAGTATAGAAGCTCTTTCGGTGGTCAGAGATTTCAAGGATGTTTTTCCAGAAGATTTGCCTGGAATACCACCAGAAAGGGAAGTGGAATTTTCCATAGATTTAGTACCAGAAACCGCACCGATATCTAAAGCACCGTACAGAATGGCGCCGGCTGAACTTAAAGAATTGAAGGAACAATTGCAAGAATTGTTGGATAAAGGTTTGATCAGGTCGAGTGTGTCACCGTGGGGTGCACCGGTATTATTTATGAAGAAGAAGGATGGATCGATGAGGATGTGTATCGTCTATCGAGAACTGAATAAAGTGACGGTGAGAAATCAGTATCCGTTACCCAGGATCGACAATTTGTTTGACCAACTTCGGGGAGCGTGTTATTTCTCAAAGATAGATTTGAGGTCGGGATATCACCAGTTGAGAGTGAAAAAGGAGGATGTTGCAAAGATGGCCTTTAGGACAAGGTACGGTCACTATGAGTTTTTGGTTATGCCGTTTGGACTGACGAACCCGCCAGCAGTATTTATGGAGCTGATGAACCGGGTATTTCAGGAATTTTTGGATAAGTGTGTAATTGTATTTATAGATGATATTCTGGTTTATTCTAAGACCAAGGCCGAGCATGAAGAGCATTTAAGGTTGGTACTGTAAATCTTAAGGGAACAGAAGTTGTATGCGGAATTTAAGAAGTGTGAATTTTGGTTAGAGGAAGTAGCATTCTTAGGGCATGTGGTATCTAAGGATGGGATTGCAGTAGATCCGGTAAAGATAGAAGCTATAGTAAATTGGGAGAGACCAACTACTGTCAGCGAGATTAGAAGTTTCTTGGGGTTGGCAGGATACTATAGGAGATTTGTGGAAGGATTTTCGAAATTATCAGGACCATTAACGAAGTTAACGCAGAAAGGAGCAAAGTTCGTTTGGTCGGAAGAATGTGAAAAGAATTTTCAAGAGCTGAAGAGGCGATTGGTGTCCGCACCAGTTCTTATAGTACCATCAGGATCAGACGAATTTGTGATTTATAGTGATGCTTCGTTGAAGGGATTGGGTTGTGTATTAATGCAGAATGATAAGGTTATAGCCTATGCTTCAAGGCAACTGAAAAACCATGAAAAGAATTATCCCACCCATGATTTGGAGTTAGCAGCAGTAGTTTTTGCCTTGAAAATTTGGAGACATTATTTGTATGGAGTAAGTTGTCAGATTTATACGGATCATAAGAGTCTTAAGTATATATTCACTCAGAAAGAATTGAATATGAGGCAAAGGAGATGGCTAGAATTACTTAAGGATTATGATTGTACGATTTTGTATCATCCCGAAAAGACCAATAAGGTGGCAGATGCTTTGAGTAGGAAGAACCGTGGAACCCTAGCGGGGTTAATTTCTAAGGGGGTAAGTACGTGGAATAATATTGAAATTTTTGAGTTGGAGGTAAAAGTTAGGGGATATTTGGCTCAGATGAGTGTTCAGCCGACACTTTTGGACCGAATCAAGGAAGCACAAGGGACCGATGGTGAGGCTGGAAAGATACGTGAAAATATGGCTAACGGGAAAGTGAAATATTTTCGTGTGGGAGATGATGGAATTTTGAGGTACCAATCGAGGATATGGGTGCCAAGTAATGAAGATATAAAAAGGGAGATTCTAAAGGAAGCTCATTGTTCGAGGTTTTCTGTACATCCCGGAAGTACAAAAATGTATAGGAACTTGAGAGAATCGTTTTGGTGGAATAACATGAAAGGGGATGTGGCAGAGTTCGTTTCAAGGTGTTTAGTATGTCAGCAGGTAAAGAGTGAACACCAGAAACCGACAGGATTGCTACAGTCGTTACCAATACCGGAATGGAAGTGGGAAAATATAGCTATGGATTTGGTAGTAGGGTTACCGAGGACGTTGAAGGGTCACAACGCAATTTGGGTTATAGTGGACAGACTTACGAAGTCGGCTCATTTTCTGGCAATTAAGGTGACAGACTCATTGGAGAAATTAGCAAAGTTATATGTTGACGAGATTGTAAGATTGCATGGGATACCTGTGTCGATAGTGTCCGACCGAGATGCGAGATTCACGTCAAAGTTCTGGAAGAGTCTGCAGCAGGCGTTAGGTACCGAACTTACTATGAGTACAGCATTTCATCCACAGACTGATGGACAGTCGGAAAGAACTATTCAGACTCTGGATGATATGTTAAGAGCCACATCATTGGACTGGCAAGGGACTTGGGACGAACACTTGACGTTAGTGGAATTCGCCTACAACAATAGTTTTCACGCAAGTATCGGTATGGCACCGTACGAAGCATTGTATGGGCAGAAGTGTAGGTCACCTGCGTGTTGGGATGAAGTGGGCGAGAGAAAATTGACGGGACCAGAGATTGTGCAGGTAACCGCAGATAAAGTACATCAAATCAGAAAATGGTTATTAACTGCACAGAGTCGACCGAAATTTCAGTTGGGGGATCGCGTATTCTTGAAGATTTCGCCAACCAAGGGAGTCATGAGGTTGGAATACGTGGGAAGTTAAGCCCGAGGTATGTGGGACCATTTGAAATTTTGGAGCGAGTTGGACTGGTAGCCTATAAGTTGGCCCTACCACCTGTACTTACAGGAGTACACAATGTGTTTCATGTCTCAATGTTGAGGAAGTACATTCCTGACCCGAGCCATGTGATTGAGTATAGACAGCTCAGATTTCGTGCCGATCTGAGTTATGATGAGCAACCTGTGAAAATTGTGGATCGGAAAGATCAGAATTTGAGAAGGTGGATAATTTCGTACGTGAAAGTGCAATGGAGCAACCACACAGAAAGAGAAGCGACGTGGGAGCTCGAGAGCGAGATGCGAGAGTCGTATCCCGCCCTGTTTTCGGAATGAGTGTTTGGTTTGGTGGACCAAACCCTTTTAAGGGGGTAAGAATGTAACAACCCTAAAAATTGATACTATTTATTTATTAAATATGTTTCCTTTAATTAATTATTTTTGCTATTTAAATTAATTATTTGGATTATTTCTTTTCCTAGATGGATTAAATTAAATGGGCCTAGTCTATTAGAATTAGGTTACCTAAATTGGGTTTCCTCCTTTGATTTGGAATTGGGCTATTTTGGGTTAAGTTTAGGAAACCCAATGCATACTTCATAAACCCTTGAGGCCTTGAATTTCCCTAACAGCTGGAAGCCTAATGGGTGAGCCTCTCCATATTTCTCCAATGGCAAGAAGAGAAGGGAAGGGTCACATGGGGAAAAATATAAGAGGGGGGGGGTCACGGCTGGGAAAGTAGTTTTGCTTAAAGAGAGAAAGCGTGAGAAAGAGAGAGCGGCAGAGGGAGTTGGCAACAGGAAGAAGGAAAAGAGCGCTAGGAGGCTGATAGAGAGAGAGAAGCTGAGGAAGGAAAGGAGGACTCCATTGTTGGGTTCAAGCTCAGATTAAGGTAAGAAATACTTCTTGTATTGATCATTAAGGTAGCAATAAACCATAGAAAGAACCCTAAAAACTTAAAGCAAGATTAATGAAGGGAAATCAGATTTTGGTATTGTGAATCATGAAACCTATTTGTTGTTTGTAACTAAGGTTAGGCATGAAACTTATTGAATATTGATTCAGGTATGCCATGCTATGAATTTTCTATTTAATTAGGTTTGGTATGTGTAAACTGCATGTGTGTTATGAGTGTGTGTTATGTGTCGCCTGTGTGTGTGGTGTGGGCAGTGTGTGCATGTGTTCCTGTTGTGTGTAAGTGTGTTTCTTCCTGGTGTGTATAAGGGGTGGTGGCAGCCGTGTATGGGTGTTAGGATTAGGGTGAGTGTGTGTGTGTGTTGTGGGTCTGCTGAATATGTATATGTGTTGTGGGTCTGCTGAGTATGTATATGTGTTGTGTGGGTCTGTATAGTGGATGTACAGAGGGGTGCATGTGTGTGTGGTATGCCGTGGGTGTGTGGTATGCTGTGTGTGTGTGTTAGTGTGTGTTTTGTATGCTGAATAAGGTGAATTTAGTGTGTGTAACTGTAGTATTGGAGGTAATGAATGGGAATTGATCCTAGAAACCCTAGGGATGTTTTGGTAACATTGTTAGGGTATTAGTTAACCATAAAATGAGTTAAGTAGAATAACTCATAGGTTAACCAAGTGTATTAAAATGATTAAAGGTACTAAGTATATAGAAGTAAATTGTACCTAAGGTTGAGATTTCGCTTTTGCATGATTGTAGATTCGTGCAATAAGGATTTGCAAGGAAACGCAAGTAACCCAAGGCAAGGGATTACGCTCTTTAATATTTGAAGTATCCTTCTTTGTGATAGGATTCCATGAATTAAAATTACTCCCAATGTGGCCGGTAGTCTTATTTTAAGTATCCTCTGATTTGAACGTCAATTCCTACCCTTGATATGTGTTGTTCTAAGGGTATCCATGATAATTGGATTTGGATGTTGATATGTTCTTGTACCTATGAACATGGTGTATATAATTTCTATATCTACTAGAACTCGATGTAGCTAGCTTTGTCCGATTGAAAAGGACTTAGCAAGAATGATCCGATTGAAAAGGACTTTAAGAGAATTAGTCTAGACTGATTGAAAAGGGTCTTAGACACGTATATACTACTTGATGAAGTAGTTGGATTATCCGGATATATCTTGGTAAGGGAGCACCCTGTAAAGGTGTAAGGTCTCTTATTAAAAGAACACCCTGAAAAGGTGTAACGTTACTTTGGAATTGACGGACTATGTGAATACAGTCTCCATTATATATATTTGTGATAGTGCCACAAACTCTTATTTGAAAAGTATATTTCATTATTGTACTCGTACATGTACTTTAATTGATATATCTATCATATCGTTGAATAATTCGATTGGTTTCGTTCTTTCGGTCATCTTTCCTTAGTACCCGGAGAGATTTCGTATGAACTTGCTGAGCATTGTTCGCTCACCCTTTTCTTATTTTTCCCTCCCAGGTAAGAGGTAAGAGAAGTTGATCGGTCGTATGGATAGCGGCTGGAATCGGGGGTTTAGGGTTTGGTATTAAATATTATATACTTATCGAGCTAGTGGGTTGTACTAGCCGTTAAGATTGAAAGACACTTATTTTCCGCATTTGAATTATGGTTAGATGTACTAGCCGTTAAGGTACCCTGATTTGGGAATTTTAATTATGAATTGAGTTATGTTTATTGATGAAAAGTTGGGGTCGTTACACGAGCACCGCCTTTGGCCAATCCTGCCATAGCCGATCTACAAAGGAGAAGGTTAGAGATGGAGGCAGGACGAAGACGACCAAGAGGGGAAACCTGTCGGGTTGTATTCTTCGAGATCACCTCCATGGATTGAAGGGACTCTAGGCTAACCCTTTTGATGGGGTTACACTACTCTAAAAAATCAATTAGAGAGATTGAAAAGAAGAAAGTAAAAATATAGGAGTTTGCCTTATGTTTAGGGAGTGTTTGGTTTAGAACGTGGTTCTAACTTCTAAGTGTTCTCCTCCTCCTTCCTCGGTCGAGAAATGATTTGGACATAGCTTCGCCTTGATTTTAAGCTTGAGCCTTGATGTTCGTCAATCAACAAGGTTGATGGACGAATTTGGGTGTTTGTTTATGAGTGATTTACAGGAATTTTTTCAAGGAGAGAAACCAGTAAATTGTCCGTCGACCCTCCTCCGAAATTCCAGAACTCTCAAATCAGTAGAGACCCAGATTGAATAAGAGTTTATAAAGAAAAGAGGTTGAGACGGAGAAGGGAAGTGATTCTGCACATCCTGCAGAGGGGTTGTCTCACGCGAGACACGCCTGTTCCGCGCGGGACAACTAGTCATTCGACTATTCTGTCCTCTTCAGTTATTCTGTTAGTCAGTTAGGTCCAAAACTAACGAGGTTAGTTAGAAACTTAACGAAACATGACGAAACTAATATGCTTTCATCAAAACACAAAAGAGAGACGAAGAGTAGTGTAATCATGTAATTATTGGTTCAGAATGGGGTATCTACACCAGGGACGGAGGACGAGGCAATGCGAGACAATATTAGTTCACGACCTGGAAAGAACAGGGTCCGGGGAACCGAATTTCGAGAACATGTTCGTGAAGCCCCCACGGGAGGTCGAAGAGAGTACAGAACCAGAGATGACCAAGCACAATGCAGAAACATGATATATGATGATGAGCTCACCCCTCATACAAAGCCATGAGAAGAAAGCATGAACCGTGTAGATCTCATAGCCCCATGACCACTCCCTCGTAAGACAGCAGATTCAAGGGAACGGGCAGGGAGATACTGCACCTATCACAAGGTTTATGGGCACATAACGGAGAATTATTGGGCATTGAAGAAGGTTATTCAACAGAAGGTAGACAGAGGAGAGCTTGAACGCTTCATCGAGAGAGACAACATGTAGAGAGATAGGGAGGAGGATCATGACCCTGATCCTAGGAGAAGAGCAGACCGTGTGACTAGGAAAGTATTGAACGTTATACAGGATGAGATCCCCTCGATATCATCCTTGAAGAGTCACATTTTTTGCCTCTTGAAGGTGCCCACTGTATAAGCGTGGAATTTCTACAGCGAGGAAACAATCTCCTTCTCTCATAACGAGCTCGCCTCCAGCCAAAACGCTCGTGAGCAGCCTCTGATCTTAAAGGGTAGAATTGACAATTGCAAGGCGAGAAGGATTCTCATTGACATCGGGGCATGCATAGATATCCTCTATTACAAAACGTTCAAGGAGATGGAACTACCGGATACGATGCTTGCCCCCTAAGCAGGAAAGTTAGAAGGATTCACAAATCACAAGGTAACAGTAAGAGGAACGATTGAGATGATGGTTGAGCTCGGAAAAGCCCAGTATCGAGCAGAGCAGAAAGTAAACTTTATGGTCATAGACGTAAACAATAATTATCACGCTATTTTGGGGTTTCCAAGTCAGGTCAAATTCGGCATGGTGGCCTCCCTCCCTCATCAACAAGTAAAGTTTCACACGCCAGTTAGGATCGGGTGCCTGAAAGGACAAGCAATGGTTCCTGGAGTATGTAATGGGAAGGATGAAAACAAAGAGAAAGTTAGAAACCAAAACGCCGGATAAGAGCATTGTCATTTCAAAGTCATTCAAAACATGGAAAAGTTCCAACAACAACATGATCATGGACGACGAGATAGATCATAGTGGGTCGGACAGGAACACCTCTTTGTAAGTACCCAAATCTGGCTCATGCCTTCCGGTTAAATTTCCCGGCAATTTCGGTAAGTTTTCCGGTAATTCCCCAGACCTTCCTAGTGTTCCGGAAACATTCCGGAACTGTTTTTAATTAAATAAGGGCTGAAGGGAATCCTTCCTAATTAAGAAACACATTTTTCTTAATTAGGAGGGAAGGTTCTAGAATTTGCCACCTTGCATGGTTCTAGAATGCTGAGTCATTGTGGATAATGCCGCACGGCTGCATTAGCTCGCTGCCCCTAGCCGCACGGCCTCATTAGCCTTATCCAGACTGCCTATAAATAGAGCCCTCCTCTACCCATTTTATAAGCAACAATCAACATAAATCACCCACAAACACTCCAAAGACGTGAAGAACACTGCTGGAAGATCCAAGAAGGTGAAGAAGAAGGCCAAGAAGCTCCCTCCCTCCTCCTTGAAGATCCAAGACCAACCTCTCCTCCTAGCTCCGCCTGACGAAGAAGAAGGAAGCCATTGGTAACCTCGCACGCCCTAACCTCGCATCCTAATTACTTTATAAATTGCTCATTGCATTACTTTTATATTGCTTGGGACTTGGTAGATTAAAGAGCATATCTTCATATTCCCCCTTCCCCTTTTGTATGCATTAGACATCATTTGTCATAAAAATGTAGTCTTTTCCCATAAAGGTGCATCCTTTGCACCTAAAACCCCCATTTTCAAATAAAAATGTCATCTTTATGCATCATTTGCATATAAAAATCAAATCTTTTCAATCAAAATGCATCATTTGCATCCAAAGTCATCTTTCCAAGCATCATTTGCTTTAAAGACCATGTCTTTACCATAAACTAGCATCATATGCTTTTCAAAATGCAATCTTTATGCATCATTTGCATAATGAATGCCAATTTCTTCAACAAAAATGCATCATTTGCATAAAAATCAAATCTTTATGCATCATTTGCAATAAAGATCATTTCTTTAAACTAAGTGCATCATTTGCAACCCAAAAATATCATCTTTTCATTAAAGTGTCATTTTTTACATACATTTCCCCATTCCCCCATTAGCAACCTAGGAACGAACCGGTGTAAAAGATCCTATCTTTACATCGTTCCTTCCATTAAAGGTTCCATAATCTCTTTAGAAAGGGACACCTTGAACCCTATATCTCCAATTATCGCTTAAGAAAGAGTATGAAGCATCTATACGAGCTCGACCGTCTTAAAGCGTAGGATTGATGGGCTAAGGACCTTCCTTTTCTAAAGAACCTCATCTTTGACCATAAAGAGAGTCATTCTCTCGATCACGCAAGTCCCGAGGGTCCCGAGGTTAAAATGCGATGATCACAAGTCACAAGATGAGGGCGGGATCATAATCCCAAATACATAAATACCAAGAAATCCCGAGCGACAACCAACAAATGGTTTGTACGTCCGGAAGACGACTTGGGACATTACCTCCTTATTTTCAAACACATGCACACAAGAAAGCACGCAAGCAAGTACGATTAATGAAATCATGGGAGACTTGCTCCGGCAAGGCACTTTGGGTGAACGCCAAACGTTCTTCCCAAGGGGTAACTTAACCTCCGAACCCATAAAACCTTTTTTTCAAAGTTTTGAGGTAATCAAAATGGCGTGGCGACTCCATTTTTCAAATTAAACCGGATGTCTTCAAACTCGCGTGAATCCAACAAAAACAAAATTTGGGCACACATTCACAGTTTGGCGACTCCGCTGGGGAAAATCCCAAAGGAGAAAAGCTTTTATTTTCAAAACAAAAAAAATCGATACTCGGTATATAGGTGGAAACCACTTACCCTTCCTGTACACTCCCTGATGTGGGAGTTGGGATAACCGGTGGTTTAACAATCCACGTACCAGTATCCCTTTTCGAAAAGAATTTTGAAAAAATAAAAGAAAGCTTTTCCCTTTGAGCGGGTTAGACTCCCGTCGCTGATTTCATTAATCATGCTTGCTTTCTTTACCATGCATTGCATCATTTGCATCTTGGAATCTGTGCATACTTTGAACGGGAAACAACCCGAAAAATAGCAAAAGGAGTGGAACCTGAAAAATTGATCCATGCAGTCGTACGGCTCAATCCTCATTGGATTCTGACCGGGCGACCTCAGTGGCAATTCCACCAGGAAAAATCATGGCTAACACAGCGATCCTAGCGGCTTGGGGCTACTCGGCTCCATGGCGGTTGGGGCTCCCAGAAAATTTACGTGCTTATGTGTTGCATTCTCCCCGTCCCGAAAATCATTCCTTTAAAACACATTTATGAAAATCTCTGTTTTAACTCAAAAAGGAACATTTTTAGGAGACCGCACACTACGCGCACTTTGATATATCTGTACACTTTGCACGCATGTCCCTCAAACCCGAGGGTGGTTCAGTGCGATCACGGACAGCCTTACGATGCTCCCGGCGCGCACGGAATCATCCCAATCTCCCCATGGCGGCCGGTGTCGACCAATGCACGATCCGTGTCACACGTTTCAAAACCGTGACTTTTGGTTGGTTTTTGGTCTAGTCCGTGTCATATAGCCCAGTTGCATACCCTCGTAAAGGTCGAAGCCTTAGTTCATAACGGAAGAAGAACTCTGCCAAAATTCCAACAAGGAAAAATTGGCGAGATCTCAACTCCGACATTGACTATTGACCTTGACCTGCACGGAATGCGTAAGAGTCAAGACCAAGTCTTTGCCAACAAATCAAAAGATCTTTCGCTCAAGCGAAGCTCTGCTAAAATTCCGACAAGGAAAACTTGGCAAGATCTTGACCCGACATTGACTTCGATTCTAACTCACGCCCGGCGTATGCAACGAAGTTCAATGTGACACTGTGTCATCCGGCTTTTGCCGCCCGACCCATGCCTATTATCTTCTCGGACATTACCGAAAGTCAAAACGTCATTCGCTCAAGCGAAATTCTGCCAAAATCCTATCAAGGCAGAAAGACGAGACTTTCCCGGTATTGCCTTGACTATAATCCGCATCGCTCGTGCGTTGAAAGTTCCTATGACCCGCTAGACCCGTTAGGAGCGTTCTTTACTCTCGGTCGGTGGGATCCGCGTGCCCTATAGGACCCTCGCCCGGGGTTGTCCACCCTGGGAGGTCGAAATACAGGTGGAATACGAGGGGCTTATAGACGTAGTGACGGAACCCACTGATCCAGGATCTAGTGTAGTTACGAAAAAGAAGGGCAAAACCCCTTTTCCAACCAAATAGATATTAATAAAAGACACTGTTTTAAGTAAACTGGAAGATTCTAATTTGCATATTGCACGAGCCTTCACTAAACACCTACCCCGAGTCTAAACCTTTCCTATCCCTTTCCCGCGGCGAGAAAGAAGTGGGTGAGAACACCGGGTCGGCGACTTGTTAGCGCAGAATTCTCGGACGGTTTGCCAAAATCCTCGGTTTGGTCGAGTCCGAGAGAGTCGAGAATGTCCGATTCGACAGAGAACGGCCTTGGTTTGGGTAACCCGATGACTAGGGAAGCGAGCTAGCCTATAGCCCATCCCTCCTAATCCTTTGCCAAAAGCTGTCCCTTCTCGGTCTTCCCCAACATCCCGAGCCGTCGGGGTCCCGACACCCTCACGGCCTTTGCATCCCAGGTGGGACTCTTTCCCTCCTTTCGGCCTAATCCAAATCCTTTGGAATCCAGGTACCAACACGACCTCTCTAATTTCGTCAACGCCTTTGTGAATTTGCCTATCTCTCGGAGCGGTGGTAGTGAAGAATCGGTCGGGAACGAGAATAGGAATGGATGGATTTACGGTGATGATGACAGGTTAGTAGAAGGAATGGACTTGGAGTCGGCGAAGTGAAACCCAAAGGGCGGGATGAGGTAGGAAACCACCGACCCGGAATAGGAGATGAAATCACTTCAAAGTGTATTTGCGGCTGTGTGAAGGCTCGAGAAAAGGAAAAAGATGCTAGCTTAGATGAAGCGGTATATGAGTCCTACATCCTAGAGTTCAATACTCCTTACAAGGACTTGGTCGGTGAATGGAGGGATTTAATTGAAGCCCTAGGCGAAAGAGGAAAATGGGCTCCACCCACCGATCTGGAAAACGTAAGCATTGCGGAAGCCAAAATCTCATCGGGAAGAGTAGACTGCATTACGGTGTTAGTAGTCACTCTTGAGACCTTGTCCGAAGAAGAGTGTATGGATGCCCTGGAAAGAGTCTTAAGTCTCGAGGCGACCCCGGTCCCTTTATGTCTGTGACGACAATGATGTTTTCTTGGTAATTCCCAAGTCAAAGGAGGAGTCCAAGATACCTCTTATATGGCGTCAAGTATCCCGACTGCTTTTGCCCTCATTGGTCATTAGAGTCAAGACGAAAGTTCCCGCAAGAGTTACTACGGTGATGCCGATGAAGACACGGTCGAAGTGCCGGAAGGAACAGTAGAAGAGTGGTTAGCCCAGAAGCCAAAAGCCCGAAAACCTTCCCGACGGCGAAGAACGAGAAACCCGCCATGAGGTTTGACCCCGAGAAATCCTTATTGATGATGGAATTTCTCACTTCGAAAATGTTTAGCCAATGTCAAAGATGCCGTCGAAGGCTGACCCCTAGAGAAAGAAGGGATATGCTTGACGGTGATGAGGAATGTGATCCCGCTCTGTTGAAAAAAATTGTTGGACCCTGATGAGAAAGCCGGTTGCCGGGCTCCAAACCACGAAAGTGATAACTCTGTTGCATGTTGACTTTGAAAAGTTTGAATGAGACTGTGAAGGCTCTAAACGGAGAAGGTAAAGGCTGAAACCAGCCCACTGCTAAGCCAATCGAGAGAGTCGAGAACCTTGGGAAGGTCGAGAAAGCCGTTAACTTGGGATCGGGTTCGAGAAGCGGCCTATACCTCCGGCGGTGCCATTAATCGGATTAATCAGGCGAGAATTGGCCATACGCCGGCAAGAGCCCGCCTCGACTTTGAAAGAGCTAACGAGAATCCTCCGGTAGGAATAATGACTCAGGAAAATCTAATGTCTATGTGATGACTCGGTGCAGACGGATGAGTATTGAGCGGCCTAAGGGTGACAAAAAGAATGCCGTTTCGGAGCCAAAGACAGATAAGAGGCCTTATAAGTCGGAAGTAGAAAAGCCAAACTCGACAAAGAGGATCCAGTGTTGACTCGGTTGAAGTGTACCCAAGCCAATATCTCCTTGTGGTCCCTGTTAACCTCTTCATACCCTCATAAGTTGAAGCTAGAAGAAAGTTTGGCCAAGACCATGGTGCCCATAGATGTCACCCCGAGATGAGGTCGTCCAAATGATTGGAAATATCCACTATGGAAACATCATTACCTTCACCGACTTGGACTCGCCAAAGTATGGGGCTAGTCATAACGAACCTCTTTACATCACAGTCCGAGTTAGAAGAGCGTCGATTGCCACGGGTATTAGTCGATGGAGGGTCTACAATGAATGTCTTGCCGGCCAAGATGATGGACTTATTGGACTTGAAACCAACAGATTTGAAGCCTTCTAGTCGAGACTATTAAGGCTTATGACTCACCGCACGGTCGGTTTTGGGGATTGCTACTCTTAAGCCGTGGTTCGGAAAAAGGCCATGGACGTCGATTTTCAAGTGATTGATATTCCGATTTCATTTCTTGCTCTCCTAGGACGGCCCTGGATCCACCGGATAAATGGGGTAGCCTCTACTTTGCACCCGGTGCGTCAAATTTGATCAAATGATGGTACTATCACCACCATTTATGGAGACAGTGTCACGGTAGAAGGAACCCGGCCTTGGAGACATCCCGATATTGGAAATCAAACATGATGACGAAGGGTTGGCATTGACGAGGATTCTATGTAGCTCCTTCCAAAGCGCAAGTGTGTAGCACCGACCTCACTACTACTTCCGATCAAATCCCTCCCGCCATGAGAATGATGAGAAAAATGGGTTATCTTCGGGACTTGGATTGGGTGGAAGACTTCGAGTCGCAACACCATCATCGAGGTAAAGGAACAGAATACCGAGATACGGCTTGGGGTACAAACCAAATGGCGAGAAAAGATAAAGGGGTCCGGCTTCATCCCTACAGGTTTATCACGACCCATTATTTTACAAAAGGCGAGACACAATACGATAAAAGTGATCACCGAGATCTCCTTGCGAGAAAACCCTTACGGAGAATCTTGAGAAAGTAAGGGAAAGCCAGCCAATCTGTTCGAAGAATGTTCCTTGACTTGCCATACATTCTGGGGCTACCACCACCGTTCGTAACGAGTATGTCTTGAAAGGAAACTCAGACGGCGTCGAAAGAGTCGGCATCCGGGGTAATGGACTTCTCTCGCTTTCGAGTTAGCTCTTCCGAAGATCATCCGGATAGAAGGTGCCGTAGTGAAGACGGTGAGTGGGGCTTGCTACGGTTGTTTGATGAAGAAGCACGAGATCCCAGATTTGATCGACTTCGGCTCGAGATGATGAGATAGTTGCCGTAATTGGAGACGGTGGTGAAAATCCTTTTGATCCCCGCACTTTGGTAACTAAGGCAGAAATGCCATTGAAGAATTGGGAGACGTTCTCGGGACCGATAGCCGGCCGACGGCAAATGATAGAGGAGCTTGGATTGGTACCTCATCCTTCTCAACCCGGTCGTGTCAAACACCCTGTTGTCCATACGGTTGAGTCGGGAATCTTTGAATTCCAGTCCTGCGAGTCATCCGAAGGCCTAACGCTGAGGACTATCAAAATGTAATCAATGTCATCTTTCCCCTTATTTTGAATGAAATGACAGATCTTTACGAGTATCCTCTTATTGCCAACTTAACAAATGATAAATTAACTCAAAACTTAACAACGGTTAATAATGAATCATTTGAACAAGATGCAAACACACTAAATGAACAATACATTAAAGAAATCTTTAAGCGAGGTTTCGAAAAAGAGGAAAACCGGGCCCCAGCTGCCGAGGAGGTTTTGACAAGTGTGAACTTGGGTACTATCGAGGAACCTAAAGAGACACAGATCGGAAACTTCTTCCGGGGGTTGAACGGGACGGGCGATCGATCTGCTCGGGGAATGCGTCGACGTGTTTGCATGGTCATACGGGGATATGCCGGGGTTAGACGGTTCGATAGTAGAGCACGAGAATCCCTCTAGCACCGGATGCTAAACCGAGAAAGCGAGCGAGAAAGATCAAGCGAGAATGGTCTCTACAGGTCAAAGAAGAAATTGAGAAGCTACTGCGGGTAGGATTCATCGTAGTCATCGAATATCCGACATGGTTGTCCAATATTGTGACCGTCACCAAGGCCAATGGAAAGGTGCGGCTGCTGTGTGGATTTCCGAGATCTAAACAAGGCCGGCCCAAGGACGATTATCCTTTGCCAAACATAGACATCTGGTAGACTCCACTTGCCAACTACGAAGTCAAATCCTTCGTTGATGGCTTTGCGGGGATACAACCGGATCAAGATGGCCGAGGAAGACCAAGAAAAGACGGCCTTCACCACGCCGTGGGGAACTTATTGTTATACAGTGATGCCATTTGGGCTTAAGAACGCCGAGGCTACTTACCAAAGGGCGGCGACCGCGCTTTTTCATGACATGATCCACAAGGAGATTGAGGTCTACGTAGACGACATGATAATCCACTCCAAAGGCGAGGACGGGCGGCACTTTGTTGACTGCGGAAATTCTTTGAGGGGCGAGACAACATTCCATGAGACTAAACCACTGCTAAATGCACCTTCGGAGTGACAAGGGGAAAAGTGCTTGGGTATATGGTCACGGAGCGAGGTATCGAAGCCGACCCCCAAAAGATCAAAGCCATTATGGATATGAGGCCACCTCGGACCCGGACGGAAGTCAAGAGCTTTATGGGAAAAGCTGCAGTACATCGGTCGTTTCATCAACCGGTTGACCACTATGTGCGAGCCCATCTTCAAGCTCATGAAGAAGAACGTAGACACAGAATGGACCGAAGAATGCCGGGATGCTTTTGACCGGATCAAGGCATACTTGGTACACCCTCCGAGTGCTATGCCCCCACATAGACGAAACCTCTTACGCTCTATCTCACGCATCCTTGATACGGCAATTGGGGCTATGCTTGCTCGGGAAAAGAAAGACTCTCGGATAGAGAACGCCATTTACTTTGTCGGTAGGAAGGCTGCGGGAAGTGAGCTCAATTACTCGGCGTGTGAAAAGACCTGTGCGGGAGGTAGTGCAGGTAGTCGGCAAGTTGAAGCATTATATGCAAGCCCACCTGTGAATTTGGTCTCAAAAATGGACCCCATCAAGTACATCTTTGATAAGCCTTCCCTCTCGATGCGTCTAGCAAAGTGGTCCTTCTTCTTAGCGAGTACGACATCAACTATGTGACCGAGAAAGGCTATCAAGGGTCAAGCATTGTCGAGACCACTGTAAACTTTCCCAGTAATGAAGACAGAGGGCACGAACCCCAATTCCCGAGATGAAGGGATCTTTGCGGTCGAACACGAAAACCGATGGCGGTTGTTCTTTGACGGAGCCGCTAACAAAAGAGGAAACGGTATCGGGATGCTCTTGGTCGATCCGAAAGATGAGCATACACCCATAGCCCTCAAGTTGAACTTCCTGCCACGAACAATGTTGCCGAGTACGAAGCTTTGCATTCTTTGGTTTGGAAGCCGCCTTAGAAAGGAATGTCGAGGAGCTAGAAGTTTACGGAGACTCGGCCACGATCATCAACCAGGTTTCCAACAAATGGAAGGCTGTGGACCTAACACTGCGGCGGTATCATGCCCATATGGAGGAGTTATTTGGACGGTTCGGAGAAGTGACCTTCTACTACTTGCCAAGGGAAAAGAACGGGTTCGCGAGATGCATTAGCTACTCTAGCCTCATTGGTAGAGATCCCCGAGGAAAAGCCATAAAACCCTTCCGGGTGGGTAGAAGAGAAGCCCCACCTTACATTTGTGAAGTAGACACGGGACCCGAGCCTATTAAGGAACTCTGGTACAATCAAATTTACCAGTTCCTCAAAGATGGAGAGTCGGCTTTCGGAGACAAAGATGGTAGACCGAAAGAAGGAGTCGAGCCAAGAGCTTGCAAGCTGCGAAAAGGTTGGCCTCCCATTATGTCATTCTAGGAGGCAACTTTGTACAAGAAGCGATACCAAGGACCCCTCCTCTTGTGCGTCACTCAAGAAAAAGCCAAAGAGTTGATGGCGAAGTCCACAATGGTCCCTGCGGTCCTCATATGAATGCCGAGCCACGATGCAAGTGATCCTCGAGAATGGGTTACTCTTGGATTTCCATGGAAACAGGTGTGTCCGGCACGTCCGAGCATGCGACAAGTGCCGGCGGTTTGCCAACCTCAACCATCTCCCGCCTCATGACACATCTTGCATGACGACTCCTTGGCCGTTTGCAACTTGGGGTATTGACGTGATAGGGAAAATAGCCCGGCGGGAAGCAATGGGCATGAATTTGTGCTAGTAGCCATTGACTACTTCACCAAGTGGGTAGAGGCCAAGTCTTACAAGGTCCTCACTTCCGGAAAAGTGGCCCAATTCATCAAAGAAAACATAATGTGCGAGATATGGGGTGCCCAACGAGATCATTTCCGATAATGGGTCGCACTTTGAAGGGGACTGCGATAGGTTCTTTGTCGAATTCAGAATCACTCGCCACAAGTCGTCTCCGTACGGACCTCGAGACTAATGGAGCCGTGGAAGGCTGCTAATAAGACGCTCGAACGGATCATCGGAAGATGGCCACCCGTGGTCGTGATTGGCCGAAAAGCTGCACTTGGCACTGCAGGGCTACGATCGTACGCTCGGAAACGGCTACGGGAGAAACTCCTTTTGCCTTAACCTACGGGATGGAAGCAATGTTGCCGGTGGAGTTGGAAATCCCGTCATTAAGGGTCCTCTGGAAAACGGTGTCAACGAAGTGGAATGGTTGCGCGGCCGGCATGATGAGTTAGCCACCTTGACGAGAGAAGGCTAAAAGCCATGGAACACACCCGAGCCTACCGAGAGGCGAATGGCGGAGCGTTTGATAAAAGGGTCAAGGCCGGAGACATCAAAGAGGGTGACTTAGTATTGAAAGTGAAGCCCCTACCGAGAGACTGACCCCACGGGAAAATGGGAACCCGTTTGGATCGGCCCTTATGTGGTGCGAGAAGATACTATCGGGAGGAGCCATGAAGCTTGCGGACACAGACGGCAATCCCTTTGTCCACCCGGTCAGCGGTGATAAGCTCAAAAGATACTATGTCTAAAAAAATAATAATAATAAAAAAGGTGCAAAAAGAGTAATACCCGGCTAGTTTGAAAACCCCAAAAGGGCGAGTCTAGGCAAAAGACGAGGGTTGCACATAAAAAAAAAAAAAAAAAAATCTTAGTGCAAAAAGAGTAATGCCCAGCTAGGCTGAAAACCCCAAAAAGGGCGGTCTAGGCAAAAAGCAGTGCACATGAAAAAATTAGTTCACCAGAATGAACTACGAAGACCTGAGCCCCTTAGTCTTTCTTGTAAAAGGGGAACGTAGGAAGCCATATATGGTTCGGTCTAAACAATAAAAAGGACGATTAAGTTCCATGAAATGTGTCCTAATCAATAAAAAAAAAAAAGACATTTGAATTTCCAGGAAATGTGTCTTGACTAATTTTTAAGATAATATTTCTTGTTCATTACAAGTTAAAAACTTCTTGATGAGTTCAAGCACGGTCTACCTCTTGACTCTGCTAACCTGCTACAAAGATCTAAAATACAATAAAATGCCTAAATAAACTAATGTGTTTGCAAAATGGCAATAAGGGAATCCTAAGAAAAGATCTGTCAGTCGTCATTCGCTGAGTCTTCTTTGGTCTTCTTCCCTTTACCTCGACCCCGTCGAGTCTTCTTCCTCTTTTTGTCTATGATGTCGGTATCTCTCATTCCGACCTCCGGTATCCTCACTGGAGCCTCTACCAAACCCGTGTCAATAAGTGCTCTCTCTATCCGAGCACGAGTCCGCACCTCCTCCCCGAGCCTCGGTCGAAGGAGCGACCTCGGACAACCTCTTGTCGCAGAGCCTCCATATCACGACCAAGTCACTGGTGGTTATGGCGACTTACCTTAGCCTCGGTCTCCCTCAAAGTCCTACTCGAGTCGCGATCGGCTCCCAATAAAGCTCGACGTCTCTCCTCCAAGATGACCTGAGTTGCTCCCATCTCCCTTTCGTACCGTCAAGTAGACAGGTGGTCAAGATGGTGCTCTTCCTGCTCTGAAGATAGCCACGGGTGGGAAAGCGGCATATGTCCAAGCCCTCGAGAAGAAAGAGAAGCCGGCCGTGGATCCCTCATGTCCAATGACACCACCTCCATGGTCGGATGTCCTCCCAATCACTCGGTGGCTCTGTAAAGCCCCAAATTGCCTAGATACTAAGCGGGGTATGTAGAAGGATGACCAGCGAGAATCACGGAACCCTCGCGGCATAGGACTCTGAAATATCCTCACAGTGCGCAACCTCCAATGAGGAATCCACCAACGGATGTCCGAAGTGGAAAGCCTAGCCATCGTCGGCTCCGGCTACCACAGTCCCCTGTTGCCTCGGTGCACCACTCCGAGAAATCACCCAGAGGCACCGAGTCGGCAAAGCCCTGGCAAAGCCCCAAGCCTCTCCTGCGGCCATAAGGTCAACACAGTAGGACTCCGGATCTCATGAAATGGTCTCCTCGAGCCATCCTGTCAATCCCATGAAGTGTCTCTCCCAAAACCGGCGGGACAATATCCTTCCCGGCCTTGCGAGTCTCTAACCATGTCCAAGAGACCACTATGACAGATCCCAAGGACTCGGCGGTGAACGGAAGCGAGAGAATACGCAAAGGATGAATGCGTCCATAACCACCGTGGTCGCAGCCATATCTGGAGACCCAAACCTGCCCGGGATATCAGAAAGGTCAATCCTATCCGGAGCTATCATCATCCTCTCAGCCTCTCCCAAGGGAATTTGCAGAAAAGATGCAAGCTTTACCGTCACCGGCACGTCTCCGATCAGCGGAATAGATATAGCCTCAATCTCGGGACCCCCAATCAAGGCTCAGAAGTCTTCATGCGTCGGGACGATCTCGTTGTAAGAAAAGCAGTAAACATGTCTCCGGACGTCCCAGAACTTTGCTGCGGCTGTCAAAAGGTCCCAATCGGGCGGGAGATCCCTCAAATGCCAAAAAGACTTGATCTTGAAGGAAGAATCAAGCAGTCCCCTATGAGATTGGAAGTTGTGTCTCACCCGAGATTGAAGATCGGACAGAAAACGGTCTCGCTTCCCCCTTTGCAATCTGACGGGCTTCTCCATCGCAAAATGACCAAAGATGGTGCTTTTAGGTCCAAAATGTGCTCTGGGAACAATTGGGACAAGTCTAGAGTGAAAATGAAATGAAATGGCCAAGCCTTGCTTTTATTCAGAAAATAACCAGTTCAGACGGGCGCAGAGCCGCACGGCTTCATTTGCCCCAGAGACCTATCCGCACGGCTACATTAGTCCTCTGCAGAAAAAAATTCTGCAGCAACCAAAGTTGCTGCCCAAGGGAGTTTTCACCCCACTTTTTCAACCAAAACCTGTACAAAAACATATCCAGAAGCCATTCAAGCATTTATACACCATTATAAATCATTTTGGCCCATTTTCAGCCCCGATTCCAAGCAAAAAATCGCCCCAAGGCTCAGATAATATGCAAATTGAAAAAGCATGAATTAGAAAAGCAAATAAAACATAAATACAATGTCTTCGCCCCATCGGCGCCCAAATAAAGCAAAAAATAAACAAAATGTGCATAAAAAGTGTTCATTGTTTGTTCTGTTCCTAAATCTACTCTAGAGACCTCCTAGGCCTCCGATTCTTCTTCCTCCTCATCGCTGCTCAGCTCATATATGCTAGCCTCCCTCATCAGGTCCTCCTGGTCGCTCACGTCAGACAAATGGACATTATCGTGCCCGTACTCAGCCAGTTTGCTCCAGGAATGTCGGCGTTGGGTCCCCGCCCCGAGGCATGGCACTGGAAGAGTACTCCGAGGCCGATGAGGTAGACGCTGTGCCCCCGACGTGCCGTCTCTTACGCCCAGGCTCCTGTGCATCCGCTGCTGCCTTTGAAGCGCAGCGCCGGCTTCCTCGAAGGGACCGGCACACGTCCTTCCAAATTTACACTATTCCCGCCCGACTGCCCTATCATAAGTGCGAGCTGGAACCTGAGAAAAAGAAGAGAAAAGTCAAAAAAAAAATCCTAGAAAATTCCTAAAATTCGGGTCAAGCCCTAAATCATTCAAAATTCAATCAAAATCGACGGATTTGAGCAAAATGAGAATGCTTACCCCAACCGATCGAGGGTTCGTTGATTTATGCTCCCTTCTCCCCGGATAGAGCTCCGATGGAGGCGTAAGGAAGTCATACTTCCTCTCCGTCCGAACAAGCTCCTTCCTCCTCCTTCTCGCAGCCGCGGAGATGTTCCTTCTAGCTTGCCTCGGCATTGGGTTCCCCTCCGGATCCATTCCAAATCAGTAGAGCCAAAGGGAATTGAAGGAATTTCAAAATTTCTCTCCCTTCTCCTCTCTCTTCCTCGGCAGTTCTTGGGCGGCAATAATGCCCAATGCCCGTTCAAACCTGTTTTAAATAATCTGGAAAAAACAGGTCTCTAGCCGTACGGCTCCTTTTTCTCCATCTCATGCCGGGCGGCTTCATTCGCTCTGAGCAGAAATTACAATCCTGCCCCTGGACCTTCCACTTGGGCATACAATTTCCGTTATCTTTTAACCAAGATAACATCTTTTTCAGAAAATATCCCTTATCTCTGAAGCAATTAAGCTTTCTTCCCAGTCGCCTCCGTTAATTCCGTTATAACGGGATAACGCTAGGTGACAACCTCCGAATTGTCAAAACTCTAAACTTAAGCTACCTCTATCCCGAATAGTGACGTACGCTCAAGTTTCTCTCAACTTAAGCTACCTCTATCCCGAATAGTGACGTACGCTCAAGTTTCTCTAAACTTAAGCTACCTCTATCCCGAATAGTGACGTACGCTCAAGTTTCTTTCAACTTAAGCTACCTCTATCCCGAATAGTGGCGTATGCTAAGTTTCTATCAACTTAAGCTACCTCTATCCCGAATAGTGACATACGCTCAAGTTTCTCTCAACTTAAGCTACCTCTATCCCGAATAGTGACGTACGCTCAAGTTTCTCTCAACTTAAGCTACCTCTATCCCGAATAGTGACGTACGCTCAAGTTTCTCTCAACTTGAGCTACCTCTATCCCGAATAGTGACGTACGCTCAAGTTTCTATCAACTTAAGCTACCTCTATCCCGAATAGTGACGTACGCTCAAGTTTCTCTCAACTTAAGCTACCTCTATCCCGAATAGTGACGTACGCTCAAGTTTCTCTCAACTTGAGCTACCTCTATCCCGAATAGTGACGTACGCTCAAGTTTCTATCAACTTAAGCTACCTCTATCCCGAATAGTGACGTATGCTAAGTTCTCTTAACTTAAGCTACCTCTATCCCGAATAGTGACGTACGCTCAAGTTTCTCTCAACTTAAGCTACCTCTATCCCAAATAGTGACGTACGCTCAAGTTTCTCTTAACTTAAGCTACCTCTATCCCGAATAGTGACGTACGCTCAAGTTTCTTTCAACTTTAGCTACCTCTATCCCGAATAGTGACGTACGCTCAAGTTTCTCTTAACTTAAGCTACCTCTATCCCGAATAGTGACGTACGCTCAAGTTTCTTTCAACTTAAGCTACCTCTATCCCGAATAGTGACGTATGCTAAGTTTCTATCAACTTAAGCTACCTCTATCCCGAATAGTGACGTACGCTCAAGTTTCTCTCAACTTAAGCTACCTCTATCCCGAATAGTGACGTACGCTCAAGTTTCTTTCAACTTAAGCTACCTCTATCCCGAATAGTGACGTACGCTCAAGTTTCTTTCAACTTAATCTACCTCTATCCCGAATAGTGACGTACGCTCAAGTTTCTCTCAACTTAAGCTACCTCTATCCCGAATAGTGACGTACGCTCAAGTTTCTCTCAACTTAAGCTACCTCTATCCCTAATAGTGACGTACGCTCAAGTTTCTCTCAACTTTAGCTACCTCTATCTTCTCGATAGTGACGTAAGCTCCAGTTTTCTCAGTTGACAACCTCCATTAATTGTCAATCAGGTGACAACCTCCATTAATTGTCAATCAGGTGACATCCTCCATTAATTGTCAAACCCTCGAGGATCCTAGACATCGTTCCTACCTATCTAGTGATGCTCGAACTACGATCAAGGCTTGATTCCTCCGGGATACGTAGGTAGCCTTTTATAAAAGGTCCAGCCATCCGACCACTTTGGTCACCCTTTTTCCTCCGTCACTCCTCAGTGATGAAGTAGTCTCTCATAAAAGACTTTGTTATCTGACCACCTTGGTCACTCCTAGCATATCCCCAGTAGGATCAGTTGCTTGACCTCCTAGGTCATTTTCCATTCCATTTCCCCAGCAAGAGACCAGTTTCTCTTCTCCATTCCCCAGCGGATCTATTCCGAACTACGGCCTGGCTTGATTCCTCCGGGATACGTAGGTAGCCTTTCATAAGAGGTTCAGCCACTCGACCACCTTGGTCTCCCAATCCGTCTCGGCATTCGCCAGATCGGATCCTTTTCTATCGACAACCCCACTCGCCTTGCAAGTGACATTGCCGAGGGGCTTCTGTAAGTACCCAAATCTGGCTCATGCCTTCCGGTTAAATTTCCCGGCAATTTCGGTAAGTTTTCCGGTAATTCCCCAGACCTTCCTAGTGTTCCGAAAACATTCCCGAACTATTTTTAATTAAATAAGGGCTGAAGGGAATCCTTCCTAATTAAGAAACACGTTTTTCTTAATTAGGAGGGAAGGTTCTAGAATTTGCCACCTTGCATGGTTCTAGAATGCTGAGTCATTGTGGATAATGCCGCACGGCTGCATTAGCTCGCTGCCCCTAGCCGCACGGCTTCATTAGCCTTATCCAGACTGCCTATAAATAGAGCCCTCCTCTACCCATTTCATAAGCAACAATCAACACACAAATCACCCACAAACACTCCAAAGACGTGAAGAACACTGCTGGAAGATCCAAGAAGGTGAAGAAGAAGGCCAAGAAGCTCCCTCCCTCCTCCTTGAAGATCCAAGACCAACCTCTCCTCCTAGCTCCGCCTGACGAAGAAGAAGGAAGCCATTGGTAACCTCGCACGCCCTAACCTCGCATCCTAATTACTTTATAAATTGCTCATTGCATTACTTTTATATTGCTTGGGACTTGGTAGATTAAAGAGCATATTTTCATATTCCCCCTTCCCCTTTTGTATGCATTAGACATCATTTGTCATAAAAATGTAGTCTTTTCCCATAAAGGTGCATCCTTTGCACCTAAAACCCCCATTTTCAAATAAAAATGTCATCTTTATGCATCATTTGCATATAAAAATCAAATCTTTTCAATCAAAATGCATCATTTGCATCCAAAGTCATCTTTCCAAGCATCATTTGCTTTAAAGACCATGTCTTTACCATAAACTAGCATCATATGCTTTTCAAAATGCAATCTTTATGCATCATTTGCATAATGAATGCCAATTTCTTCAACAAAAATGCATCATTTGCATAAAAATCAAATCTTTATGCATCATTTGCAATAAAGATCATTTCTTTAAACTAAGTGCATCATTTGCAACCCAAAAATGTCATCTTTTCATTAAAGTGTCATTTTTTACATACATTTCCCCCATTCCCCCATTAGCAACCTAGGAATGGACCGGTGTAAAAGATCCTATCTTTACATCGTTCCTTCCATTAAAGGTTCCATAATCTCTTTAGAAAGGGACACCTTGAACCCTATATCTCCAATTATCGCTTAAGAAAGAGTATGAAGCATCTATACGAGCTCGACCGTCTTAAAGCGTAGGATTGATGGGCTAAGGACCTTCCTTTTCTAAAGAACCTCATCTTTGACCATAAAGAGAGTCATTCTCTCGATCACGCAAGTCCCGAGGGTCCCGAGGTTAAAATGCGATGATCACAAGTCACAAGATGAGGGCGGGATCATAATCCCAAATACATAAATACCAAGAAATCCCGAGCGACAACCAACAAATGGTTTGTACGTCCGGAAGACGACTTGGGACATTCCCTCCTTATTTTCAAACACATGCACACAAGAAAGCACGCAAGCAAGCACGATTAATGAAATCATGGGAGACTTGCTCCGGCAAGGCACTTTGGGTGAACGCCAAACGTTCTTCCCAAGGGGTAACTTAACCTCCGAACCCATAAAACCTTTTTTTCAAAGTTTTGAGGTAATCAAAATGGCGTGGCGACTCCGTTTTTCAAATTAAACCGGATGTCTTCAAACTCGCGTGAATCCAACAAAAACAAAATTTGGGCACACATTCACACTCTTACACCGAGCGAGACGAGGGACAAGACAAAGTTGAACAGAAAGAGCTGAGTAAGAAGAGGCCAGAGGAGATTGAGGTTGAAACTTTACAAGTACGAGATGGACCAGAGTTGGAAGTCGTAGACGAGCTAGAAGAAGTCATAATAAACCCGACATTTCCCGAGCAAAAAATTAAAATCGGCTCTCAGTTGTCTGAGGAGGAGCGAGGAAGACTGATCGATTTATTGAAGAAGAGTCTAGACATGTTTGCCTATCAAGTCAAGGAAATGAGGGAGTCAGAGAAGATGTGGTCGTGCACGAGTTAAAAATCGACCCCAACTCCAGGTTTGTTCAATAGAAACAGAAGACATTCGGGAATAGAAGGATGTCGTGATAAAGGAGGAAATTGACAAGCTCTTACGATATGTGATAATATGCGAAGTAAGGTATCACACGTGGTTGGCAAACGTGGTCCTAGTCTAAAAATCAAACGGCAAATGGAGAATATGTGTGGATTTTACCGACCTGAACAAAGCTTGTCCCAAAGATTGTTACCCACTCCCCAGAATCGGCCGCCTGGTCTACTCCATCTCTGGCCATCGTACCTTAAGTTTTCTAGACGCTTACTCAGAATATCACTAGGTTCAGAACGCCGAACACGATGTGGAACACACGGCTTTATTAGCGGCCGGAGGAACCTACTGTTACCGAATGATGTCGTTCGACCTCAAGAATGCAGGAGCCATATATTAAAGGATGGTGAACAGAGTCTTTGGAGACCAGATAGGCAGGAACACGGAAGCATATGACGACATAGTGATCATGACAAAAACCAACGACAGCATAGCCGACCTCCACAAAACCTTCCAGAACTTGAGACATTATGACATGAAGCTAAATTCGAGCAAGTACTTGTTCGGTGTAACGGCAGGAAAATTCCTTGGTTTTATGGTGTCACAACGAGGGAATTAAGATAACCCTGAGAAAATAGTTGTTCTATTAACATGAAGGAGCCAACCAATATCAAGGTGGTTCAGAGATTAAATATAAGGGGTGGATTCTCCCAAGCCAACAACTTTTCAAAATTTTGGAAGGAAATAGCAAAATGTTGGGTGAAAAAGAATATAAAATTGCATAAGAAGACTATAAAAAAGAATGTTAAACGAACGAGTAGCTGTATTGGGCTGTTTCATCGCTAAATCTGCGGAGAGATCCCTCCCCTTTTTCTGAACACTCAGAGGTGGGAAATCATTCGAGTGGACATAAGAATGCTCGGAGTCTTTTTGACAACTGAAGGATTACCTTGGACGGCCACCACTACTTAGTAGCCCCGTCTACGGAGAAACTCTCTACATTTGCCTCTCGGCAACCGATCGGGCGGTCGCCGCGGTCCTCACTAGGGAGGAAAGAGGAGTGCAGAAGCCCGTTTTCTACGTAAACAAGGTCCTAAACGATGTGGAGAGTAGGTATTTTAACGCAGAAAAATTGCCTCATTCATTGGTCGTCGCAGCTCGGAAGTTGCGCACATACTTTTCTGCCCACCCCATTAAAGTTTACACCAACTCCCTGCTACTGAAGTTTCTACACCGACCAGAGAGCTCAGGACGCCTACTCAATTAGTCTATAGAGCTCACTGAGTTTGAAATCACCTATCAACTGAGGAAAACGTTGCAGGCTCAACCATTGGTCGATTTCCTTGCAGAGACAACTTTCACTAGTTAGCATCCCATTCTAGGACCGGACGTGATGATGGAGTTAGAACCCCCGACACTCCCAGTCGATTGTTAGACGCTTTAAACCAATGGGTCGGCTACAAAAAGTACGAGCGGAGATGGAATCCTATTGATCTCTCCAGAAAGCAAACAGGTAGTGGAAAAGGCAGTCCGGTTCAAGTTCCCCGCATCTAAAAATCACACGAAATACGAGGCATTGATCGCAGGGATAGAGCTTGCTCAAGCAATGGAATTTAGAAAGCTGGCAGCTCACACAAACTCCCAGCTCGTCGTGAAGCAAGTGCAAGGAATATACGAAGTTGTACATCCCGTGCTCGCTCGCTATTGCCAAATGGTTAGGAGATTGACGCATGAACTGGAATATTGGGAGATCATGCAGATAGGGAGATTGGACAATGAACGAGCAGACTTGCTCTCTAAAATGGCCACAGTTGATGTTGAAGATCTTGATCAAAGTAAGTGGATTGAATTTCTAGACGAGTCCGCTGTTAACCGATCTCAGATAATGAGATCACTGAAACACCGAGCAGAAGCTGGATTGACGACATGAAAGATTATATTGAGAGAGAGGTACTTCCAAAGGACTAGAACGAAGCAAGAATAATCAAGAAAAAAGCAGTCAGGTTCGCCATCCTTGAAGGGGCCCTGTTCAGACGATCGTTCACAAAACCTCTGCTCAAATGCGTTCCACCCGACCAAGCCGAAGATCTACTCGCCGAGATTCACGAGGGAGCAAGCAGTGGACACCCAAGAGCTCGGACTCTGGCAGATAAAATAATAACTATGGGGTACTACTAGTCGAGCATTAGGCGTGACGCGCTCAAGTACGTGAAAAAGTGTGATAAATGCCAGAGGTACGCAGACCTGCCACGAATACCATCAACCGAGCAGACACCGATAGTAGCCTGCGGCCCTTCGATATGTGGGGTATTGACCTCATGGGCCCTTTCCCTGCCGCACGAGGAAACGAGGAAATTGTAAATATGTAGTTGTTGTCGTGGATTATTTCATAAAGTGTATCGAGGCCAAACCATTAGCCAACATCACAGAGGAGAACATGATCAATTTCATCCATGACTTCATCCGGTGCATATTCAAAATTCCCCAAGTCATAGTCTCCGACCATGAACTTCAGTTCTTGGACGCCTTCACAGCCGAGTGCAGGAGGCTCGGGGTAAAGCATTGGCAATCGTCAATGTCGTGACCACAAGGAAACGGACAAGCGAAAGCTGCAAACAAATTGGTACTTCACGCCCTTAAAAGGAACCTGGACGGGAGAGCAGGACAGTAGATAGACGAGTTGCCAGCAGCGTTATGGGCAGTTCGCACAACCAAACGCGGATCGACTGGAGAAACACCCTTTGCGCTCACATACGGATCAGAAGCTCAAGCTCCGCCCGTGCTCATCATTCCCACATCACGAGTAGCCTTATTTAGGGAGGAGAAAAACGAGGAGAGACGACGGATAAACCTGGACTTAATAGACGAGAGAAGGTTAGAAGCCCACTTGAGGTCCGTGAACTACAAGCAGAAAACCAAAGGGTAACACGACAGGAAAGTACACAAGAGGGTTTTTAAGGAAGGAGATTGGGTTCTGCGAAATATTGAGGCAACGGGGCACAAAATCGAGTATAATAAACTTTCTCCCAACTGTGAAGGTCCGTTCATAGTAGTGCGCATCATTAAGGAAGGCACCTACATCCTGAAAACACCAGAGGGAAAAGAGCTCAAGAATCTATGGCATTGGACCATCTCGTCAAATACTTCCAATAACAATTTTTCTTTAAGAATTTTAGTCTTTTCCGTGTGTTAGGGGGATAGCTCTTTTTGAGCACCCGGGTGTTTTGTGTTTTGTAGATAATAGCTCTTTTCGAACACCCGGCCGTTTTGTGGATTGTCGAGGATAGCTCTTTTCCAGCACCCATAGCAGTACTGTTTTGTTGGAGACATGATTATGACTTTTTGCCCACTACTCTCTTGACTGACGACTTTAAAGTTTTGACAGAGCACAACTCGACGCTTGTTAACGAGCCGAATGGGCGTTCAACATTCAGCTCGGCCCATAACCAAGTTGAATCCGTGATCAGGATTCAACTTGACACTTTTCAACGAGCTAGATGCGTGGTCAACATTCAGCTCGCCCACAACTAAGTTGAATTTTTGGTCAAGATTCAACTTGACACTTTTCAATGAGCTGGATGTGTGGTCTATTGGACAAAATATGTTAGAATAGGATAAGGAAGTAATTTGACAAAGATTGATTTGGAATTTTTTGAAGGTAATGGAGTTGATCAACGAGATGATCAACATACCAATTTGAAGTAGAAAAGAAATGGGGAGAAGACTCATTAAAATCAGTTAATGGTTCTTCTTCTACAAAGGAAGAAGAGTCATTTGAATCAAACGATTCATTTTGTTCCGGATATAACCAATTCGATAGTGAAAAAGAAGGAGCATTATGAACATTACTTGGTTCAAAATGACGCAAACACTCTATTGCGGTATGACCAAGTTCGTTACATAACTGATAAATATCATAGGATGATGGTAACGTATCAAAGCATCCGGGATCGTACCAAAAGTCATCCATTATTTTAAGAAGAGAGAAAAATTAATTAGAGAGTTTAAAGAAGAATTGCGGAAGCGAAAATCAGGCCACCATGGATTGGTAGCTTTGATACCATGTAAGATATGATAAATTCATAAAAGGGAGAGATGGAGTCACACGACCTGAATATGATGTTAGGAAGAGAAAATATGAGAGAGAGAGAGAGAGAGAGAGAGAGAGAGAGAGAGAGGAGACTAAGGCACAAGGAAATTCCAAAGACTCAACGTGAGTCTCTCATTATGCATTTAGCCAATTATATACTGAATGAGTTGAATGAGTACAATTAATGGTCCTAGACTAAAGTCTATTCCTATTTCCTAGATGATTCATTCCAATTACAAAAGGATATTAACAGTCCTATATTAAATATATACTTCCCTTATCCTATTCTAACATATTTTGTCCAATATGGTCAGCATTCAGCTCGGCCCACAACTAAGTTGAATTTGTGGTTAGGTTGCGGGTTCCTAGGAAGGTAGTCGAACGCCCGTGAGCTCTTAATCATGATCTTATCACAGTCCTACTCTCCCCACTCGTCTAGAAACTCCACATCTGAGCCACTCTCACATCCTAGAATCGCATCTTCAACGATATTATTACCTTCCTCAGTCCGGGGTACGGGTGCGGCAATTGCAACGGTCACTTGGCCGGCTAACCTAGTCTTCTTGGCACCATCTACAGTTCTCTTTGAGCTTGAATTCGAAGCGTGGTCACCATCATTCTCATCATAGTCACGACCTGAGAGTTGGGAATTGTGGAAGCCTTCACCTCCCCGGCTCCTCATCGTATTTGCAGGAATAGTAGAGGGTCCAGACCCCGAGTCAGACTAGGAGCAAGAGCTCGTTGGTGGGTCTGATCCCCTCCTATCCTTGCCCAGTATTTATGAAAGTCGGGGGAGGTTTATCCCCTACGACGTAGTGGATTATAAGGTGGTTTATAAGCGCGATGTAATAGTGCTCGGTTCTCATCTAGTCCTCACATCCTATCCATGACATCCTACAGCCTTCTATAAAACACTTGTAGGCTTAAATGATGGCCTCAATTTAGCGAAGAGTTAAACCACCCGTCACTCACACTCTTGTAGACTAATTTGGTTTTTTCGTGGTAATAATAAAGGGAGTCTCCTACCACCTTCATGAGCTCAGGCGTCATTTTATGGAAAAGTAAAGACAAGGAAAGCATAAAAACTCAAAACCCTCCCCAGGTTGTCGAAAAATTCATTTTCTCTGACGAATACTTTGCCAGAGATATTCACTCCGCTTAAAAAAGGAAGACATTTAACCCCAAAAAAAGTGCTAAAGCAAGGGAATAAAAGAGCAATATTTGTAGGTGAGTGATTGAAAGGAAGGGTGAAAAATAACTGGATATGTAGCCGGAATTAAGGAACAAAGTCGCCGGAAATCGCCTGGGAAATGCCTTTGATGCTCTCTCAATAGTACTACTGGAAGCATAAAGAGTATAAAGGGGAAGGAATTCAAGGCTTTATACCCCTGCCCATATTCAGTTCGCGGGTCAAGAATCGGGTTAATGATGAAAAGATATGACGGCCCCTTTTCAAAATTTAAAACGTCCCGGGATGGGCGCCAGTTGTCCCCTACGTGCCCAGCCCTCACAAGGCCTGTTGGTATTTCACTTATTCACCGTCGGTCATGTTGATCGTGTCCTAGCAGCCAAACGAGAACGAAGTCAATCTATATGCTTCCTACTCTCTCCTTACTCTAGTAGGAAGCAGGAGGTCACTGAAAGGAATAACCCAAGTATCTGCTCGGGTCCACGCACATGGAGGCCCAGATATCTTCTCGGGTGCGATCACATGGAGACCCCGGGTAACGAGCATTAGCTCGGACTCGGTTCCCTCATGAAGAATGGGGACATACGACACAAACGATATTGATAAAACGGTGAGCTCGTCGGGTTAACCGAGCACGAGCCCATCTCAGGAAAGGAACTCTGCTAATGTTATTCAGGAATCTTGATCCTCGTTCCAAGCCGAGTAGGTGAACTATTCAACGAGCAGAATTATGCTCGGGCAGTCATACTCCAACAAGAATTCTAGTCTTCCTATAAGTCTAATCCTGATCAATCAAGATTTACTTTCATAATACAACTCAATTGCTAATCAGTATTCTTTATGATTACTCCACTACTTACTTATAAATAAGAGATCATATCTACAAAATCTGGTCTATTTCATTATTTAATCTTTTTCCCTTTATATTTTCGTATTGTCTTTCAAACATATTATTACTCTAACGCCGGAGTATATTCGCCGTTGAAGTCTCGGTTTAGTTTGTTGTTTGTTGATATATTTTAGACTTATTCAAGGCAAATCTAGGTATTCGATACGTTGATTCCGGTTAGATTGATTTGAATACAATTTTAACTCGAAGATTCTACCTTTTTGTCGTTTCTTTAATATACGTTTTTGATGAGTTTTACGCAAAGCTTAATAAAGAAATATTACTATATACAAGGCATGGAATTTACAAGGCACGTGTAAATGACCAAAATACCCTCATATATATACTTAAAAAAAAATCCCTTCCCTCCCCATTTCAAACGTCTGTTCTCTCTCTCTCGCTCTCTCTCTCTCTCTCTCTCTCTCTCTCAAAACCTAAGAAACCAACGGGCTCTCTCTTCTCTCTCTCACTCGACGAACGCCGCCGACCACCACCGACCGACGGAAAAAATGAAGACAAACCTCCCTAAAACCGGTGGAAAGTCCGTCTCTTCTTCCGCCGCTCCAAAAGTAATTCTTTTTAACCTAAAATTTCAATTTGAAAACCCAACATTAATTTTATGCCTAAAATGGATTATATAATGCTTAATGTTGTTTAAACCTATCCTAAATGGTTCTAATTGCGATTTCGTAACATAAATTTGGGTTTTTTGTTTGAATCGGATACGAATTCGCGTGCCTAAAATTTGAAATTGTCGGCGTGTGTTTCGTATGAACACATACGAATGGTCACCAACATTTCGTGTAATGGCACACGAAATGTTGGTGACCATTTCGTGTTATAGTACACGAGATACTTTCCACATTTCGTATATTAGGACACGAAATGTAAATTGATTCATCAGTTTGCATTTCGTGCTCTAATACACGATATGTGGTGAGGTTTCTCGTGTCTTTATACACGAAATGATCACCAACATTTCGGGTATTTCCACACGAAATGTCAACTGGTTCTTGAAAATTAATTGTCTCTTATTTAATTTTTTGTAGGGACGTAAACCTGCGACGGCCTCTAATAGAAAGAGGAAGGCTGAGGAGGCAGCTGCAGCTAAGGCAGATAAACGGAGTAAAAAGATTCACGACAAGAATGTCGTGATTGAGCAGCCTGTGGATGAAGAGACGGATAGTGAGGGTACATATTCTAGTGAGGATTCATCTTCTCGCACTCGTTCCCGAGGTGCATCTGTGCGTGAGGCACAGTTATCTAGTGATGATGATGATGATGAGGAGGAGGAGGAGGAGGTGGAGGAGAGTGTATCTGTGAGGCCTCGCAAGAGGCGGGAGGCACGAGCAAGAAAGGGGAAAGGGGCTAAGGATGACGAGTGGCAGCTTAAGAGTAACCCCGGTGGAGGCCCGGAGGAGGTTGATTTGTTGTACGGGTTTGGTCATCATCGAGCCCGTAAGATATGGGAGAACGCCACTTGTGAGCCGGTGTTGAAGCGCCAAACGAGGCAGCAGATTCTAGATAAGTAAGTATATGATTTGTTTATTAAATAATAGCCATTTGCAAAACATTTCAAGAATCAGTTGACATTTCGTGTGCCAATACACGAAATGTTGGAGACCATTTCGTGTTGTAGTACACGAGATACTTTCCACATTTCGTATATTAGGACACGAAATGTAAATTGATTCATCAGTTTACATTTCGTGCTCTAATACACGATATGTGGTGAGGTTTCTCGTGTATTTATACACGAAATTATCACCAACATTTCGGGTATTTCCACACGAAATGTCATCTGGTTCTTGAAACAGAGGGAGTATTAATTATAATGTTTTGTTTGGAATCAACAGGTTCTCGCATGCTTCTTTACCGGAGGATGATAGAGCTTGGTGGGCTCGTGTTCAGGGTACCGGCCTCCATTTCCTACATGATGCTACCATTCGCCGGCCTAGCATGGCGCTCCTAACGGCGTTTGTGGAACGGTGGTCTCCCGAGACTAATACCTTCCACATGCCGTGGGGGGAGATGACGATCACTATGCATGACGTCACTCATATCCTAGGTATATTCTTGTTTGTTGTCTATTTTTTATAAATTACATAAATTTTATCAATTTTATCAATTTTATTAATTATTTCATTTTATAAATTTTACCTTGTACTACATATGGAAAACAGTTAAGCATATCCGATGCTCGTGGGTGAGAGAAGAATATGTCACCGATCATGTCACTCTCGTTAGCTTTCCTCATGAAGAAGGTATATTGCTTATCTTCGAGTGCTTTTATGAACTGTTGAAGCGAGGATCTCCCTTGTCGTTCTTGTGACTTGCATTTTGTGAGGGCATTGTGGACGTGTTTCGGATTACTCACGTTCTTCTCATCCTTCCTCTTTAACATTGTTAGAATGTTATTTGGACGCACCGAAGACTGACTTGCGCTACACACCTCCTCATATTCAGAACTAGTCAATTTACCCAACGGATGACCTTCAGGATACGTTGGAAAGTCGTGATTATGAGAACCATGCTTCACAACGTAACCCCATACCCCATCACCCCTATCTTTGGCCCGGATTTCAAAATTGCACCCAATCTTCTTCGTACTAGTCAACCTCACATCTTTAGTTTTTCCGGACATGTACTTGCCACCAAAATGGCATACAATCTTCGCGTAGCCTAGGATCTTGCCACTTGTCTTTCTTGAATCTCCTATAGAAAGGGTTATATTTTGACGGGCCGCGATATCCCGTACGTGTTTAACAAGATCATCCCTATTTGAAAATAATAGGGATGTATCGAATTGATCACTGACATCCGGTCCCTACAAATTGTATTACCATCAATTAGAAAATTGCACAATAAACAACAAATTTGTATGACATTTCGTGTAACATTATACGAGATGTTCCTTGAACATCTCGTGTAACTTTACACGACTTAAACGCATTTATCTCGTGTAACATAATACGAGGTAATACACCATAACTCGTGTATAAAAACACGACAAACAGCATAAAACTCGTATAATCTCACACGAAATAGAGTAATATCAGAATTTAAAAATCCAATCTTGAAAAACAATTTCGTTTCAACATTGGATTTTTATTGCGATTTTGATCAAAACACCAAATATAACTTTAAAAACTTACTTCATTGCTGCTTGGATTTTGATTTTGATGTGGAGAATTTGGTGGCAAACCTTCTTCTTCAAAAATATATTCCACAAGCTCAAGATCAATATGATCATAAAAACTTGGAGAATGTTGTGGAGAATCCATACTATGGTGTTAGATGATTTGAGAATTAATGAAAATAATGGGTATAAATTTATGGGCGTTAAGACTTGGACAATGGTGTCGCAGCTGCATGGGTGTACAGTTCTCTCTATTTGGGCTGTTGTCTGCGTGTATATCGTGTTTTATGTAGGGCTTCAGGGTGTATCTCGTGTGTATATACACGAGATACTATGGTACATATCATGTATACACACACGATATAGTCTTTGTTTCTGGTAATTATCTCGTATGAACAATACACGAGATACGCCCTGATTCATTTCGTGTATTGTTCATACGAAATGTATTAGTAAATGTCGTGTATTTAAACACGACACATCATATAATAAAATAAAAATTAATTATAAATAAATGTGGTAGGTTATATGATATTGTATGATGTTGGTTCAATCTTATATGTAATCATTGTTTGTTTTTCAACTTATTATAACAAGAAACATATAATCTTGATTAACAAATATGATAATTTCAAATATATGATCTTGAGTAGTTGGTATTCCTCTAATGTACAACTTATCATTAACCTCATTTATTTTTTTTAAATTTTTTTCTAGATTCTAGATAGCATTTAAAGTGTTTTTCATCTACATGAGTTTCCTCCAAATCCAAATGGAAATTGAGTTACAAATATGTGCCATTATTTAGGGTTTTTAGGGTTTTATGTGTCCCGATCTTGTGAAAAATGGTATACGGCTACCTCGTTTATTTTTTTTTAATTTTTTTCTAGATTCTAGATGACATTTAAAGTGTTTTTCATCTACATGAGTTTCCATCAAATCCAAATGGAAATTGAGTTACAAATATGTGCCATTATTTAGGGTTTTTAGGGTTTTATGTGTCCCGATCTTGTGAAAAATGGTATACGGCTACCTCGTTTATTTTTTTTAATTTTTTTCTAGATTCTAGATGACATTTAAAGTGTTTTTCATCTACATGAGTTTCCATCAAATCCAAATGGAAATTGAGTTACAAATATGTGCTATTATTTAGGGTTTTATGTGTCCCGATCTTGTGAAAAATGGTATACGGCTACCTCGTTTATTTTTTTTTAATTTTTTTCTAGATTCTAGATGACATTTAAAGTGTTTTACATCTACATGAGTTTCCTCCAAATCCAAATGGAAATTGAGTTACAAATATGTGCCATTATTTAGGGTTTTTTAGGGTTTTATGTATCCCGATCTTGTGAAAAATGGTATACGGCTACCTCGTTTATTTTTTTCTCATTTAAAGGGTTTTTCATCTCTATGACTTTATTTATAATCATTTGTTAGGTGATTATAAATAAAGTGGTATCACTTAAATGTGATAGGTTATATGATATTGTATGATCCAATATGACGTTTGTTCCTTGTCATGTATAAGTGTATAAATTTTGATCAATTAACAACACAATTCAATATAACATAGCATATGCGTATCATTAACATCGTGTTGCAAATCATCGAAGAACACTTTCATTTTGATATGTCGTATGGATATACACGATATTAGGACATCATATCGTGTGGTTGTGTACGACATTAATGACAAAGTAAATTTAAATTTCGTATAATTTCATACGACCTAATATTTTACACAATTAGTTTATGTCGTGTAAAAGTACACGAAATAAAGGCTTCCTGTCGTCCTTTCGCACACGACACGCGAAGGGTAGTTTGGGCATTATTGATGCCTTGTATGTAAGGTGCCTTGTATATAGAATTTACCATTTTTAATGCATAATGAAATATGATTGGAAAAAAATGGACAACAACGTTATGTGCAAGAATATGAATATCACTATCATAATATTACTATCCAATTCCATCACTTTCTTCTTATTATTATTCAACTCTTCTACTAAACCTCGAGTTGGTTTTTATTTTCTCTCTCTCTCTATATATATATATATAGACAAAAACTTGGGTGAGAACAGAGATACCCGTCTCATCCATGAGACGGGTCAATCCGACCCGAAATCCGCTCCAGCACCCGACCAATAACCCGGAGTACCCGCCCAACGCAAAGGCCTTCTCTCTCATTCTCTCTCTAGGCGGTTTCCAGAAAGCTTTATCTCTCTAAACGCTAAAATGGCGTCTAGCTCTCTCTCTCTCCAAAATCACCGATCTTCACCGTTCTCTCCCTCTGAACGGAGACCTCACCCACCACGAGCTTCTCTCTCTAAAGCGATTTCCATGGCGACCTTGCTTCCCCCAATTGTCTTCTTCACTACTCCCTCAGTCATCCCTGTTGGGCTTCAGAAGGTAAATGACTCACGTTGGGTATGGAGGACTCAATCGTGAGTTGGATCTGCTGGGTAAAAATGCTTGTGAATCAATGGCCTGTTCTAAAAGTTGAGATATTTACTTACAGAAGCCAAAATGCTTGTGAATCTGCAAGTTCTAAAAGTTGTATTCTGCAGTAATATTGGAAAAAAAATTAAATTTTTATATTTTGTTTTTTTTCGGTTTGTGAAAAGTAATAGTTACTATAACATAATGTAATAATTGTATGCATATAAAGTAATAGTTTGTATACATTAAAGTAATACATATATACAGAAAAGTAATAGTATTTTTCCCATATTTTTTTCGTTTGGCAAAAGTAATACTTATTATAACTAAAATGTAACAAACGTGTTATTTATATGTAATAGTATTTGTACATAATTGTAACACATATGTATAGATATCTATATATTTTCAAACAATAAGTTACAATGAGTTTAAAATTATCATGATACATGTAAAAGTATTACATTATCTATAGAAATATGTTACAATTTCATCTATCAAAGTGTTACATTTACTTGTATAAACTATTACATTCATATACATAAGTTATTACATTTCAAATGTAATACATATAGTTTGTATTACATTTGAAAAAATGGGTGAAAACGAGCTTTTGTCTTTGTTAAAACAGGTATTACGTTTACTTATGAACAATGTTACTTTATATGTATACAGTCATTACATTAAGAGATGGTAACTACTCCCTCCGTCCCACCTCAATTGGTCCATTGAGGTGGGACACAGTTTTTAAGAAAAATTATTAAAGTGGGTAGATATTAGAGGAGAGAGAATGTAAAAGTTAAATGTGTGGTAGAGAATAGGAGAGAGAATGTAAAAGTTAAAAATATTTAATATGAGAGAGAATGAGTGGGAGGAATAGTAAGTTAAAGTGGGTACTCCTTCCGTCCCACCCGAATTTGGACAAAGTTACTTTACACGGAGATTAAGAAATAACAATAAGATAATAAAAATGTGTGGTAGAAAATGAAGAGAGAGAATGAGTGGAGTTAATAGTGGTTGGTTGAATAAATTGTATGGTGAAGAATGAGTGGAGTTAATGAGTGAGTGGGGTATGCCCATTTTTTTATTATTATAAACTTTCCTTTTTGGGTTGTCCAAATTCGAATGGGACGCCCAAAAAGGAAATTTGTCCAAATTCGGGTGGGACGGAGGGAGTATAATGAATGGTTTTTTTGTAAATATATGGAGATGATAAGGGTATAAATATATGAAAAACTTTCCATTTAAGGAATGAATCAATTGAGGTGGGACGTCCCAAAAAGGAAAGTGGATCAATTGAGGTGGGACGGAGGGAGTATTACTTTTTCTAAACCACTGAAAAGTCAAAAAAATAATATAAAAACTAAAAAAAAAAAATATTCTAACCCAACACAACAGTCATTACATTAAGAGATGTTAACTATTACTTTTTCTAAACCAAAGAAAAGTCGAAAAAATAATATAAAAACTAAAAAAAAAAAAAAAGCAAAAAAAAATAAATAAAAAAAAAATTATGAGTCTTCATTAAGACTGAAGTTGGCTCAAAAGATGAAGGCAAGTTATGGGTCATAGTAATTTTGTTGGCCCAAAATGACGTGCTGTTCCACCTTGGGCGTATACCTCCTTTTGGGCTTTTGACTAGGCGCATGGATCATGGGTCATGGGGCTGGATCCGACCCGTCTCATGGATGAGACGGATCATGGTGTTCTCATGGGAGACTAGCTCTCTATATATATATATATATATATATATATATATATATATATATATATATATATATATATATATATATATATATATATATATATACTCCCTCCGTCTCATGATAATATATAAACTTTCCTTTTTGGGCGTCCCACAATAATATACTCCCTCCGTCCCACTTCACTTGACACTAATTTTCATTTTGGTCCGTCTCACCTCACTTGACACTGTCCAAAATGGAAAGTTTTTACACTCACAACACCAATCAAATCACTATTCTCTCCACTCATTCTCTCTCCTACTTTACATTTTCTACTCACAACATTTTCTTTAATTAATTATTTCTCTTACTTTTTCTTAGTTACCGTGCCCACCTCTTTGGTGCCAAGTGAACCGGGACGGAGGGAGTATAACTTTCCTAAAATGGAAAGGAATCTTTACTATTCTCTCCACTCATTCTCTCTCCTACATTATTTTAATACTCACATCACCATTATAATTTACTATTCTCTCCACTCATTCTCTCACCTATTTTATTTTCACACTCACAACACTTTCAATATAATACTTCCTCCTTAATTCCCGTGAAAAACTAAAAGTCTATAAAATGTTAGGACGGAGGGAGTGTATATATATATATATATATATATATATATATATATATATATATATATATATATATATATATTTCATAGTCTAAACTTGTCCAATTTTGTCCTGTTTTGCTGAAATTTCCACTAGCATATGAGCATATTTTTTCAGTACTTTTAGGAGTGTATTTATTAGTTTTACTGAGAAGAACAGCTCCCCATCCTTCTTTACATCCATCTGTCTCTATAATTATATAGTCTGTTACTAGAGGTAATTCTAAAGGTTTTTTGTTTTTGATTCTTTCTTTTATTTCTTTTACAAGCTTAATATCTTTTTTATTAAAATTTCGCTGACCATTTTTTGTAGTTTTACTGTAAAGCGGTCCTATTAATTTTGATAAGTTTGGTATAAATTTTCTTGCATAATTAAGTTTACTCACAAACATGTTAACACAGGAGTTGGAAAAAGGAACAGATGTAACAAAAAGTAGTAATCATCCTATAATTTTATACTTGGAAAAAGTAGGATTAATAGGAGAAGATATTACAAATTCAAAAGTAACATATACTCCCTCCGTCACAACATTTTATAGACTTTTGCCAAATGCACGAAAATTAAGAAGGAAATATTATATTGAAAGTGTTGTGAGTGTGAAAATAAAATAGGAAAGAGAATGAGTAGAGAGAATAGTAAATTATAATGGTGATGTGAGTATTAAAATAATGTAGGAGAGAGAATGAGTGGAGGGAATAGTAAAGATTCCTTTCCATTTTGGGAAAGTTATATATTATTGTAGGACGCCCAAAATAGAAAGTTTATATATTATTGTGGGACGGAGGGAGTACTTGTAAATTTAAAATAAAAAATCCTGATATTACAATCAGAACAGCCAATATAGAATACAGTCCTTTAGACAAAGAGGAATTTAAAACACAAATCCCAGAGATGGTGAAACAAAAGTTAATTAGAAAATCAGAAAGTCCACACAGATCGGCAGCTCTTTTGGTAAGAAATCATAGTGAAATTAAAAGAGGAAAAACTAGGATAGTCTATAATTATAAAAGACTTAATGATAACACAGAAGACGATTGGTATAATATACCTAACAAAGATTTGTTAGTAAACTTAATCCAAAAGAAAAAGATATTCTCAAAATTTGACTTAAAAGTAGGATATAATCAGCTTAAATTAGAAGAAAATTTTAAACCTTGGACATCCTTCACATGTTCTGAAGGACAGTTTGAATGGAATGTTTTAAGCTTTGGTCTTAAAAACGCCCCTTCAATATTTCAAAGATTTATGGACAGCATATTCCTAAAATATGATTTCTGCATGGTCTACATAGACAACATTCTTGTGGCAAGTGAAACATTACAGGAACATGAAAATCACTTAAAACAGGTTTTTAATGAAATAAAAATACACGGAATTGTAGTATCAAAAAGAAAAATGGAATTATTTAAAAGAAAAATATCCTTTTTAGGATTAGAAATAGGAAATGGAAAAATTGAATTACAACCACATATTTCAACAAAAATTATTGACTTTCCAGAAAAATTCGAAAATTTAAAACAGATACAAGCCTTTTTAGGTCTAATTAATTATGCAAGAAAATTTATACAAAACTTATCAAAACTAGTAGGACCGCTTTACAGTAAAACTACAAAAAATGGTCAGCAAAATTTTAATAAAGAAGATATTAAGCTTGTAAAAGAAATAAAAGAAAGAGTCAAAAACATAAAACCTTTAGAATTACCTCTAGTAACAGACTATATAATTATAGAGACATATGGATGTAAAGAAGGATGGGGAGCTGTTCTTCTCAGTAAAACTAATAAATACACTCCTAAAAGTACTGAAAAAATATGCTCATATGCTAGTGGAAATTTCAGCAAAACAGGACAAAATTGGACAAGTTTAGACTATGAAATACAGGCATTAATTAATGCGTTAGAAATTTTTTAAATATTTCTAAATAAAGAATTTACAGTTAGAACAGATTGCGAGGCAATAGTAAAATTTATAAAAAATGACCAAAGTAGAAAAGTAAATAGAACAAGGTGGATAAATTTATAGAACATAATACAAGGAAGTGGTTATGTGATTAATTTTGAGCATATAAAAGGAGATAATAATACGATTGCTGACATTTTGTCAAGAAATCTTAACAGGTTGTTCCGATCAGATGGATAGAAACGACAAAAAGAAAAAAGTTTTGTACCCTCAACAGAAAAAGAAGTCCACAGATACAGAAAGCAGTATGAGTATGAAGGAAGATAGTGTGAAAGACGAACAGATAGAACAACAGTGTTACAATTTGGCATACCCATTGGACTACAATCCAAAAATAATGGGCTTAAACAAAAGTTTTTCACAAAAAGCGGGGCCTAGCTTTTCAAAGTTTTGGGCTGACAAAAATTTCATACCAAGAGCCCAACCCAAAACAATCCCTTTTGGCCCAAACACCTTACAGATCTGCACAGAAGAAAGTAAAAAGTTCAGACCAATTTTTGGGATGACTTTAACAGAGAAACAACAGTGCTTGCTAGACAACCTCTGGCATTTGCACACCGTACCCAATGCGGCAACAGTCAAAGTACAGGTGTTAAACGCTTTAGGACATTACTTCCTAGAACAGTCACAGAAATTTCCTGAACAGTCAATACAGAAAAAATTCACACATTATGTTGTTTTCAGAGGCACAAAGGTGGGAATTTTTAACAAATGGGAAACAGTGGCAAAACATATACAGAGCTTAAACCCAATCTTTAAGGGTTTCCACAGTTTTAATGAAGCAATACACAGTGCTCGCGACCATTTTGGGACGCAACAGTTCTTTATTGAACCAGAAGAAGTTAAATGTTTTTCTACAGTTATAAAAGAAAATCCTGAACAGATTATAAAGGCACAGGAAGATCTGATTGCAAATCTTCAGAAACAGTTAATTCAAAAAGGAAAAGAGCCTCAAATAACCCAATTACAGGTTGAGAATACTCTCTTAAAACAACAGGTGAATATCCTTGAAGAAAACATTAAAAAATTACATGATACAACACACACTGACAACAACAGTAATAGAGACTTTGAAAGCTTCAAAGCCCATGCTATTGACATCCCATGGAAACAGACTCTTTAACCAGTCTTAGACAGGTTTGAAGATTTAGATAAAGTCATTTCAAAGAAAATTTGTACAGAATTTCCCAAAATCTTGTGTGAATTACAGCAAAAAATAGTACAGATCGTTTTCAGAGAAATAAAATACAGAGGAGTAAAAGTCACAGAAAGGATAAATAGTAAAGGAAAAGATACAGGTGTCCTCCTTTTACAGATAGATTTATTCAAAACAGATATGCCCGAAGATTTGATATCTCAATTTTACCACTATGGTATGATTGATTATATTAAATTTCGATTAACTCCTACCACAGAAAAAATCTTAAACAGTTTTGGTGAAAAATTCACAATGGTGGCCGGCAACATAGCAATGCAATCCTATCCACAGGAAGTTGGCTGCAAAATCTTTGCATCTTTTCCCGAGATGGATGCTTACACATACAGACTAGCCAGAAAGCGGATTTTCATCAGCAACAAACTCAAAGATCGATCAAGAGCTACTGGAAATGGCAGTAAAGATTGAAAACAACATTGACTTCTCTAGTCTTTTTTGGCTCCATGAACCAAAGACTGAAGAAGAAAAGGCAGCTTTTTACAAAGAATTCATTAAAGAACAACAACAGACCCCAGAGCTTCCAAATTTTTTTCCATGGTTTAACTATAAATTAATGGCGGAAGGACATTATACACAGGTCTGGGCAAAAAAGAACTTGGACATGATTCTTCCCTTCATTGGGGAAGCAGAAAAATTAGAACCAAGCCACATTAACAACGAAGAAGAAGACACCCCTTGGCCTAACTCGGATGACGACTACATGCAAGACGCACAGTCAGAGGGTGGTGACACCATCCCAACAATCGACAGCACACACAGAGACTTCTAGAAACAGGCGTAAGCAATGACGAAGGGCGGCTACTTTTCAACAGACAGTGGAATCATCTTTTAACAGCTTTTATATAGTGGGCATCTACTTTAATTTAGTGATTGTCCATTTTAGTCAAAAGAATAGTTAGGAATCTGTCCTTTTCATCTTTTTTAGTGGCATACTAGCCAGTTGTATAGAATCTTTTTATCTTTTGTAAAATAGTTTAGGTAACCGGTGATAGTACTGGTTCTATAGGTTATTGTTAGAGGGCTATAAATACCCTCCTCCTCTTCATTTGTAAACACGAGCGAAAAAATAAGAAATAAGAATCCTTTGTTCATACAACTCATGGCAGCTTAAACACCCTTCCGACCCCTTAGTCCTACTACTTAAATTCCTTTAAATACCTTCTGTACTTCATATTAGAGCCCTTATATATATATATATAAAAAAAAAGAGTATTTTTAGCCCCGCTGTAAAAATTTCTGGTGTGTGACCTCGATTCTACATCATCTCCTCCGCTCCACTTTGTAAGTATCTATCATTTTCCCCCTCCGTCAAATATTTTATTTTTACTGTAGCTTTTACTGTAGCATAAATTGTGTAAATAAATTATGCTTACTTTGTAATTAAATTCCCACCCCTTAGTCCTACTACTTAAATTCCTTTAAATACCTTCTGCACTTCATATTAGAGCCCTTAAAAAAATAGTATTTTTTAGCCCCGCTGTAAAAATTTCTGGTGTGTGACCTCGATTCTACATCATCTCCTCCACTCCACGTATCTATCATTTTCCCCATCCGTCAAATATTTTATTTTTACTGTAGCTTTTACTGTAGCATAAATTGTGTAAATAAATTATGCTTACTTTGTAATTAAATTATTTTTATAGTGGTTTAACGGAAACCCAAAAAATCTGTCATATCCCCCTTTTATGGTATCATTACAAAGTAAGCATAATTTATTTACACAATTTATGCTACAGTAAAAGCTACAGTAAAAATAAAATATTTGACGGAGGGGGAAAATGATAGATACTTACAAAGTGGAGCGGAGGAGATGATGTAGAATCGAGGTCACAAACCAGAAATTTTTACAGCAGGGCTAAAAAATACTCTTTTTTTTTATTTATTATTAAGGGCTCTAATATGAAGTGCAGAAGGTATTTAAAGGAATTTAAGTAGTAGGACTAAGGGGTCGGAAGGGTATTTAAGCTGCCATGAGTTGTATGAACAAAGGATTCTTATTTCTTGTTTTATCGCTCGTGTTTACAAATGAAGAGGAGGAGGGTATTTATAGTCCTCTAACAATAGCCTATAGAACCAGTACTATCACCGGTTACCTAAACTATTTTACAAAAGACAAAAAGATTCTATACAACTGGCTAGTATGCCACTAAAAAAGATGAAAAGGACAGATTCCTAACTATTCTTTTGACTAAAATGGACAATCACTAAATTAAAGTAGATGCTCACTATATAAAAGCTGTTAAAAGAAGATTCCACTGTCTGTTGAAAAGTAGCCGCCCTTCGTCATTGCTTACGCCTGTTTCTAGAAGTCTCTGTGTGTGCTGTCGATTGTTGGGATGGTGTCACCACTCTCTGACTATGCGTCTTGCATGTAGTCGTCATCCGGGTTAGGCCAAGGGGTGTCTTCTTCTTCGTTGTTAATGTGGCTTGGTTCTAATTTTTCTGCTTCCCCAATAAAGGAAAGAATCATGTCCCAGTTCTTTTTTGCCCAGGCCTGTGTATAATGTCCTTCCGCCATTAATTTATAGTTAAACCATGGAAAAAACTTTGGAAGCTCCTGGGTCTGTTGTTGTTCTTTAATGAATTCTTTGTAAAAAGCTACCTTTTCTTCTTCGGTCTTTGGTTCATGGAGCCAAAAAAGACTAGAGAAGTCAATGTTGTTTTCAATCTTTACTGCCATTTCCAGTAGCTCTTGATCTTTGAGTTTGTTGCTGATGAAAATCCGCTTTCTGGCTGGTCTGTATGTGTAAGCATATATATATATATATATATATATATATGCACTAACTAAAATAATCCGTCCCGAAACGACCTTCCTAACTTTTTCTTTTTGGTGTCCGAAGAAACTTTGAACAATTAGTATAGATTAATTAAATTATTTTAGTGAAAATTCTAAAATTTATTATTGATACACTATTATAAATATTATCTATAGCAATTTTTTTTTATATTCATAAAAATATTTTAACTAATTTAAAATTATTGTTTAAAATTTCTTCAAATTAAAAAAAATATGAGTTAATCGATGCACCATCCCTCCCTAAAAACATTGTACCACTGTACCGCTTTCCCTTTCAATTCACCAAAAAAATTGTCACATTTATATAAAGATAATAATCTTAGGGTATGTTTGGCAACCTCAATTTCAAGACTTAAATTTGGAATTGAAAGAACAAAATGAATTCCGTGAAACTAATTTAACCCTTTCAACCTAAAAGGCCTTGGATTCCTAAAAGGCCTTGAATTCCTAAAAGGCAATTTGATTGACCTTCTATTTATTTTATTTTTTTATGTTTTTTCTTCTTATTTAATTTTGATTTTTTTTTTTTTTTTTTTTTTTGTGATGGTTCTGGCTTAGTCCTTCATCACCTCTTTGTACCTTTTATTTTTCAATAATATTTAGGAGGCATTGCCCTTTTCGCTAAAAAAAAAAAAAGAGTTGCTAAACATACCCTTAGTTTTAACCTTAGTTTTAAGGAAGTACTAACAAAAATGCAAGATCTATAAAAATATTAAGGGTGGCAAAGTCTGCACATCATCCGTACTAACTTACCCATATATCAACCTACCAATTATAATTGGTATAAAAAATTTCAGTATACCAAACTTTCTATACAATAGTATCGTACCATTTGTTTCTAAGTGATTGGTACATGATATACAATATTAACTTTGGTTGATATAACGACATTATTTATAAAAAATAAAAATAAAAAATAATATATTTATATATAAATATAAATATATAATATCAAAAAATAGTTTTATTTTTATCTAAGCCTAAACTGCAGCTGCCATGCCTTCTAAATTTTAATTCCATTGCTCTCTCTCTCTCTACAAAAAATGTAACAAAATATATATCAATGCATTTTTTTTCATTTACATTTGATATTTGTCGAATACCAACCGAGTACCAATAAATTTGGTATATCGACTTTTGTGGCCGATACTGATACATATATTTTTGTACCAAATCATACTTGGCTGATACATGGTATACTCAAAATACAATCGATATACCAATCAAACCACCGCTAAAAAATATTGACTTGTTTGTTAAATGAGACAATTAGAATTTAAACCGAGTAATAATACTCCCATGTGATATATAAAAAAAAAGAAAAGGAAAAAGAAAAAATTGCACTTGATAATTTTCTTAGCATGAAGAGTAATCCAAATATAAAAGAGAAGCAAATTTAATTCATTAAAAGTATTAATTTACACCATATGAACAATTCACCAGTTGAATAAATAAATTACAATTATATTTTTCATCCAAGCAAATAAAAGAATATGCAGAAAGACCTCTTTTTCTTCCCATTTTTTCTATATAATTTTTCTTTACTTTGAAGAACAAATAATGTTACATAGCATAGACAAAGAACCTGTCCACACAAACCAACCATCCATCCCCTACTATAATATACAACATGTACATAAGAATTAGAAAAGGAGGAAACCAGACATCATCGCACGGGCAAAAGCTGCGGATATGACCAAGAAAAGTCAACTCCCAAATCAATTAGTTAGTCATCTTTCAGATATCAACGGCATGGATCTCATATCAGATTCGAACAACACGCTTGACCTCTGACCAGATATTCTACAATGTCTCAAGTGAATCAGGAATTGGCTCTTGATTCCCAGTTAAGCATATCAACCTGCAAAATGGAAGCAATAATCTATTCATGAAAAACAATAATAACAAAACAAAAACAAAAAACTGAGATAATCAACAAATTCTACTTTTCTACCATGTGGGGAAGGTGAAAGAATGAAGCCTCAGCTCCATACTACTTCCTCGGTTCCTCCATCCCAAAATTAATGTTGTACCTTGACTTTTTCAATCAAAGTAAATCAGTTTGATTGAACTTTGACCAAGTTTGATGGAAATTTCACGATTTTTAGAATTTCATGAAAATTATTACACCTCAATCCCGAAATGAAAGTCCATATTATTTTCAAATTTGATCGAGGGAGTAGAGTTTAGTAACTTTTTGGTCAAAGTACAATTAAGTTGACCAAAAAAATCAAGATGTGACATTTATTATGGGACGGAAGGAGTATCTTAACTTCAAGGCCTCAGCTAAATACTATCTCAACTTCGATTCCATAAGAACATAAATGCCTCGGTATTAATTTTACTTGAGGCTTATCTTTAGATGGTTAAAACTTAAAAGAGTAAGCTTAATATGCTTACTAGGACAAATGATATCAAGAAAATGAGCTTCAATAAGATAAGATTTGCAAATGGTGACCCAAGGATAGATTTGTCATTTGTAATTGTAAAATATATTACTAATTCACAATTTCTCACCTTCTTCAGAAAATGCAAAGACACCTCCAAGCATATCATCGCTTTCACCGTCTTCCTCAATTTTGTCCTTATCACAAAGACTATTGCTGCTGCCAACATGAGTGACACCCTCTGCTAATGCAAGGTGTTCATCGTCAGTCGAGGGTTTGCAGTACTCTTCTTGAAAGAAGTGCCCAAAATCTTGTGGGTCCTGCATATCTTCATGCAATGGCCCACCTTCATCGATGATATTCATACTCGAATCAGAACGGTTAGAGCCTCCTGGGTTTGAAGCTTCACTAGTCACTACACTGTCAGAAGACAGAGCCTCTCCACCAATAACTCTTCCAGCTGGCAGTGACCCAAGTTTGGAAGGAGATGGAGAAGTTATCATGTAATTTTCATCATAGGAAGAGATGACAGTCGCAGAATGCACCGGAGGAATTGCATTAGTGACACCGGTAAAGGATTTGTGGTTCAATGGAGTATGTGGTTCGATTAGAGGATAAGAAATCGTTGATTTGAATGGTTCAGATTTGTGCATAGCTGCAGGTGTTCTTGATAAGCCTGACGGAAATGCAAAATAAATGGCTTGAGTTACATTAAATACAAGTAAACGTACAAAATTACAAGGAAGCTGAATATCCAGAAGAAAATGAATCTCTAACCATCATTCCGGTTTTCAATTGGGTAGGGTGAGTTTCGCTTTAAATGGGAGGCTTTGTTATCTTCAATAAACTTTCCTTGATCACCGTCACCAAAGGATGATGGATTCTTACCCACACCAAAACCCCTGTGCAAAACGACAAAATTATTAAGAATAATCCTCAAGGCATATTAAAACATAATACTGTAATGATTAGAGATATATGAACGTAGATCAATACTTTGCAGTAAAGTAGGACATGACAATCAGAGGATGTTATTCCCTACGCCTGCAGCGGGTATTGGTCCTGGAAGTCGAAGGATCGATCCTTACGTCCCAGAGGATATCCTATTTATTCTATCTGAATAGTTAGTTCTTTTACGTAGACAACAGTCTACGTAACGGTTTAATATTGGAAAGAATGTGATTCTTCTTTCTTGTCTGATTTTGACTGAATCTTTCGGAATCATATCTCAATTTTTCACAAATGCAAATGACATGCGGATCTAATGGAATAGATTTGTGATTCAGGCAAGATTTACAAATGCTTCGAGCAAATTTTTAAAATTTCTTATTGAAGGAAAGAAGATACGAGTAATTAATGAACTGCACTCACAAAAAGGCCAGAAATGTAAAATCGCAAGCAAGCAAGCTGTGATACCACCTGGGCCAGGAACATATTCCCAGCAACAATTAACAACTACATATGAAACAGGTAGACCAGAAAGGTTTTCTGACCCCCTTTCTGTTTACATCCATCCAGATGGCCTTCATAAAATGACAGAATTGAAGCAATATAGCTAATTCAGATTATTGCCTTTTCTAATCCACCCACTTTAATTTTGATGTAAAATTATCTTGTGAAATAAGTAAAATCATAACAAGGTAGAACTAAGATCTCCTTCCAAACACCATATGCCCCCAGCATCTTAATTTTGATGTAAAATTATCTTGTTAAATAGAGTTATCACTATACCCTAGCATCTTCATTGAAGACTGAACAGTTGGACCGAATATATTTCTTGATATCCTATTCTGCATATGTGAAACATCCCGAAGAAAATGTCATTATTGTCTGAAGACAATCATACCCCCATCTCCTTCCAAACACCATTCTGCCTTCCATCAAAAGCAGAAAAAAAAAAAAGTATTTCTAATACTTGATACATGTATTGTTATCTTAAATATGAAATACAATTGGTATCTCTTAAGAGTATCTGACTCTTTCAGCAGTAAAGCAAGCTATGCTACATATTTAAGATATTTCCTTCAAATCTTTTTTTCAATCCACAGAAATTGAAGAGTACTACTACGTCCAGCGTCCACAAGACTCACTTAGAAGAACATTTCTATGTGCTTTCCCATTCCCTTTCCACCAATGCCGCACCTAATCCATTATAACCATGTCTCAAAGCTAAAATGAACATATCCTCACCTGACCAACTTCCCGAGCATTACCACCACCAAATCACCAATGCTATATAATTGGTCACTTAAGCACATACAGGATATTTAAGCAGAAAACCATACCACAGATCTAGAAACCCCTACAAAAAAGTGCATGATGCATTCAGCAAGTTTTCCAAATATACTCCAGAACATGCCCTACTAACGTATGTGTCTGAAGATGACCTTGTTTCAACAGCATACGAGCAAGGTTCTTCAAAGTAGCATCATTGATTATGCCAACCTCGGAAAACATCAGACACTCTTGGACACAAACTAAACTTTCTTTGATATGCACTATGGTTTAACTTTTTTTTTCTTATTTCAAAACGTTTTAAAAGTTTCTTGGACGTCAAAAAGCTTAAGGTTACATATTTCCTTTTAGTACGCCTAAGTAGTCTGATTGTCGGGAGATCAGCAAAATGTACCAAACTTTCTAATCACAAGAAATGTCACTACACCAGCTTAAGTTGGTCCAATGAAAGGGGGGAAAGGTACACGGATATATCAACTAGACGAACAGACATACTTGCCGGCCTTGATTTCTAGCTATATCCTTGTGTCATGATGTTGTGGATTATCAATTATTTTATTTATGTTCATCACTTTTACGGTGTTAGATACCCAAATAGACACAGACTATTAACAGTGTATATTTTTTCCCATAAAACTGTATTTCTATATACCATATGTTCCTAGGGTCTGAATTTTCTAAGATAAGCCATGCAGCATGTCCAACATATTTTATTCATGTTGTATTATTATAAAGATGACGAAAAAATCCAGCAGTGACTTTACCTTCCGTCAGACCAATCTGAATTATTCCTCTGGACGTGGTCGAAAACAGGCAATATATCCTTTCGCCTAACTTCAACTTCATGCACAGGAAGCTTTTCAACATCAATCTCTCCACCAATCAGATTCAGCTCTTCAATTCTCAAGGGAGTCATCACATAAAAGTTTATCTGCAGCACATAAGCAAGGATCATTCGCAAACTTTAATTCTCGTAATCAAGATCATACACATAGAAAAAGATGAACATGGGAGCATGAAGAATTCAAAAATCTATAATACCTTGGACTTTTGCCAAACTGGAACTCTCCCTGACCTCATTTGCACCTCAGCATTGGAAAGATACAGAGACCGTTCATGAGGTTTCACCAAATCCCTTTCTTCATAAACATTATCTTCGTAGTCAGAAGTATCCATGACTGTTTCTCCCATATCTAGTCTTCCATGAGTAATCCCAGGAATATACTCCTCTCTTTCAAGCCAATCTGCTCTACGACAAACATCCCACCATTGAACTGCTTCAACTTTCACTCGCAGATCCTCCTCTTGCATCTGCACTATTGAAGTTGTCTCACTGTTCAAAGGGGATTCACCTTGTTCTCCTCCAACGGAAGGCAGTAATTCATATTGAATTACATGACCAGACGGAGAGTAAGCAAGTAGGTGTTCTAATACATGGGTGCGTAGAAGAGCAGATTGTGCACTGTGGCGGACAGAACTGTGAAATGTAGCTGCAATAACACCGGATGGAACGGAGACTTTTCCTGTTACAGAGGATGCAGCACTGCTTACTGTATTAAGCCACCCGAAATTTGCATTCTTGATCCTACTAACCACAGAATGAGTGATTGGGGCAGGTGCTGGTGGAGAAAATGACTGATTGATCCTAAAAGACGATGTAGACCACCATGGCACAGGTAGAGACGGTATAAGAGTCAGCCCACTAAGATGTGAGTTTTGCATTTGAAGACCAGTCTCACCACCAAAGGGCGACAAAACAAAAATGTGACATGTTCCCCTGGATGAAACAATAGCTATCCACTGACTATAATTACTAAAACAGATATCTTGTATAACCTGTCAAATAAACAGTAAAATTAGATCAATGGTAAATGACTCATAATCATCTTTCAGCAAAAAGGAACATCAAGCACAAAAGCACGTACAGCTGAAGTCATGCCCCGATGGAGCTTGTAAAGGTGTACATGAGAAGACGTCCAATCAAAGCTACGAGTCCCTGATCCATTTCTTGAGGAGGAAGGAAGGATCCGAAAGATATTTATATTGTTCCCATGAATAGATGCAGTGACCAAAAGAGTTCCACTTGGATCGAAACAAAGGACAGATATGGGACTAGTATGAGCTCTAAATTGTGAGACAACAGCTCTGGACACAAAATCTTTCACGACAACCTGCAACGGAAGATTCAAAGAGGAAGTTTTCATACTAATAATACAAACTCTCATTAGAAGCATCAAAAGGTGCCCTAAAAAGGTCAAATCCCAGTGTGCTTCTGTTAACATCAGTGCTAACTGTCATGTAAGACTTCCACACCAAGACCAAATCTTAAAACTGACTGTTGCAGTGGCGCACTGCACTCAATAAGCAATTCTCTTATTGCATATACTTCTCCTAGATGTTTTTGAACCAGTGACTTCATTACATTGACGAGTACACCGTATAATTATGATGCAGAGAGTTGTGTTACACTAAAGCTACCTAAAGTGAAATTTTCCGTTTTCCATAAAAAAGAGTAAATTCTCTATTGGGTAACTGTAATTGTAAGTTTTAGACATAAAAATCCTAGCAACAAGAACAAACGAACTCCAAAAGACAAGTGAGAAAAGAAAGGGAAAAAAATCTCAATTAGCTTGAACTGCAACAGTAATCAGATGAAGCTAATGAAACGCTAACTTATATATACATACATACATACACACACACATACATACATACATACATGCATACATACATACATACATGTATATAACAATAAGAAACTAACCATCCCTGCAGTATCTGCTTCAGTTGAAGGTGTTGCTGCCCTACTGACTTTCCAGTTGGAGCTTGATGACACAGGAGAACCGGAGCCATCCAAAAGATGCTCATGGCAGTACTTGGACAGAGTTTTGTAACCCATATCACCCAGATTTATAAGCCCAGCAGCTAGATGCTTACTAGACTCCATGGCATAATGAGCAACCAGACTTCCATTGCCAGGCGAAGTAGAAGGGCTAACACCTGGGGAAGGGCTTAGGCTTTGGGGGCTTAAGCGCCCTGTATTCGACACCAAGGGATTGTTGGAAGCATAAGCCAACCACCTGGGCCCAACAGCCATTGGACCATATCCTATGTTAATCCCAAGGAACCCTTGGCCTCCCAACTGTGGGGCAGGATATGTGAGCACACTGAACCTATTCTCGAGAGTCAGAGCATCAAAGCAATAAATCTGCCCAGTAAAGTTAGAAGATATAAGCAATGGCTTAATAAAATAATGTTTAGTAAGAACTACAAGTATTCTTTAACATCATATCTCAATTTTCTATGTTTATTTATGAACTAGCTGATATTTCATGATATTGTTTACAAACATGATTTTTCAGGTAATACCACTCCATATTTCCATGAGGTTAATTACTCCCTCCATCCAATTTCTAGGAGGTACATTTCCTTTTTAAGAAATCTTTCATAAGATAATGCCTATAAGACCCTAACAATTAATGGCTGAGGATCACCATGTCAAATAACCTAAATAACCATGGTGGTTACAGAAAGTTTGGTGACTTTTGAGCCATCATTGAACTATGCATCAAAAGTCAAATGAACCTCTTCAACTAAGAAGGGGTGAGCAGTATAAATCATCTAAAAGCATGTTTATGCACAGCAAGAACCTCTACTATAACTACTACAAGAAAGTACATTATACGATACGTGCTTACTTGTGCAGCAAGACCGACAGCCACTATCCGCGGACTGCTTCTAACCATATACACAGTTGATCGGAATCTCAAAACATGAACATAGTTGTGAGACCTTAATGAATAAAATCGAACAGCAGTAGGGGAGTGTATAAGGTTTCCCATCTGAGGCTCAATGTAACCATCTCTTTCATTTTGCATCGGACCTGAACTCCTTGCCTCCTCACTGGCCACAACCAATAACAGAGGATGCGACATTCTGAATCCTTCACGGCCCTCTGAATCTTCAGGAATAGGTTGCATCTGTAAAAAGGTGACTGGATCATCACGCCTTGAAACCAGTTCACTGACATTGGAAGCATCTTCAACATCAAGGACTTGGAAACCGTTGGAGTAACCAAGTAGGAGAACGTGCTTAGCAGAAGATGAACCAATCTCTAGTCTGTCAAAGCAAGCCCATAGCACCTGTTTCACATGGTGAGCATATACTTCAAACCAAATATTATAGATGTTTCATATAAAAGAGAAAGAACATTTGAATATGATAGGAAAGGTTGGTGGTAAAAAAGAACATTTTAGTACTCATTTATCGCGCCTGTGACACTCTGTTGTGTGCCGGTGCCTATATGTATGTGTTTTTGCCTGCAAGTATAACACATCCCCAATGTCCCAACCAAGACTTCCTCTTTGGGGGTGGCACGTAGAAGTACATAAGCTAATGATTGAAGTAACAGCTAACACAAGTGCAGACACATATATATAAATAAACATCCAGGAGGGTATTTATGATTTTAAGGTTTACTGTCTTATAACCAATAAAGGAATTTCATAACTTATGTTCCCTCCTTTTCATAAATATATAATAGCCAACTTCCCTTCTTCAACAGTCTCAGTTTTTGGCTACTTTAAAATAACTGATCCACATTAGTTAACTAGCTTCTCATTATACCCCTGACAGGCTGACGGAGTGAAATGATTACTCCTTCAATGCATAAATGATAAAGGATACAAATACAAATCCTTATACTAGACATTGGTGTCAAAATCAAGCTAGAGCAAATAGTAAATAATGAGTAGAAAAGCATAACTAGGTTCAAACACAGGCCATATCTAAGATGCTTCTCAGAAAACAAGATTTGTGTTGCACCAATAGAGAATCAGGCTTATGAAAGTAAATACTCAGTAATAGAAGAAATCAGGCCGTGATGAGGGATCACCAAGGACTTCCTTGGCATTACATTTCAACATTCAAATGATGAACTCTACAACAACAACAACAACAACAACAAAGCCTTGGTCCCAAAATAATTTAGGGTCAAATGATGAACTCTACTTATTCTATTTTGCAACTAACCTTTGTATACGTTAATTACTTGACAGGAAAGATAGAAAACCTCCTAAAGTTATGTAAGACACCCAACTAAACTGTGATTACATAAAGACCAAACACATAACTAACAACATTCTTTAGAAACCTAAGCAAATAAAACAACTCCTAAAGTACACAAGCCTGCCAACAGTTAACATATAAATTAATCCTCTTCCTAGGCTTATCTAACCCTTTCCGCTCCCCCATCAAGTTACTTCCATGATTCCATCGTGAAAACATACACGTCTCGAACAAGCTCAGCAATGTACACTCTTAACTGTTTACACCATCACGTGCATATTAGTATGCCTTTAGAGAACCAAACTCGCTAATAACAGCAGAATTCAACTTTAATGTAAAATGGGCACATACAAGGCTAGTCTATAATCTCTCATTACAAGTAAGTTAAAAAGAATGAAAAGATTAACATAGGTAGAAAGAATAACAATCAAAATACTTGTTAAATCTTGCAAAATTCTTTAGTTTGATTGAGTTGGAAGTGTCCCTTATGACTTGCTGGCAGCTAAAGCAACTCAACTAGAAACCTTAGTCGCAATTGTATCGTCAAAACTACTTGACCTGGACCTACAAAATTTATTTTAGTGCCAGATGCCTTTTATTCTGCAGAGGTTCTGACGACAACTCTGAAATAAGAGATACTGACATTGAATAGAGTACCTAAATGGATCACACTAATATCCGATTATGCATACTCAGAACAACATTATCTCAGAAATCAAAAACAACCTGGAACCCACAATTCCTGCACCCCTGGTGATAGCAGTAAATATGGAATAGTAGTACTTGACTGGGTAACTATTTTCACGAATGAAGTAATATGATACATACTCCCTCCGTCCCAAACCTATGTGCCCATTTGGGTTTTGGCACGGGAATTAAGGAAAGTGGGTAATGGAAAAAGTGTTGCGAGTATAAAAGTAAAATAGGAGAGAGAATGAGTGGAGGGAATAGTAAAGATTCTTTGCCATTTTAGGAAAGGGGCACGTAGATTTGGGACGCCCAAAATGGCAAAATGGGCACGTAGGTTTGGGACGGAGGGAGTATACATTTAGTTCCTAGGAGCAACTCAAAGAAGGGGGTGGAATTCAATCCAAGGAATTCACTCATCTACAATTATTGTTTTATAAATTTAGAGACATTACTTTAAAAAGTTTCATATCCTTGAACATCCACAGCCACAACCAAAAGCAAAGAATCCAAGAGCAAATTTCACTAATTCAATCCAAATATTTATTCAATGATCAAATGAATTCACTTATGAAGTAATCTGATTCATACCATTCCTAGGGGCAGCTCATAGAAGGGGGATGAAATCCGATCCAATGAATTCACTCTCTTATTATCTGTTCAAAGTCTAGACATTACTTTAACAATAGTGCTTATCCTGCCTCAACTATCTAGCAGTACAATAGCATTCACAACCACAACCACAACCACAACCACAAATCATTTCCTGCATGATAAGTTTAAATCCTCGCTTACATGAAACATAACAAATAAACCAAGTGCAAATTTCACTATATCAATCCAACTATTTATTAAATAACCAAATTACAAACAGATTGATAAATTCAACAATAGAATTTCAGTGATGATCAAAACCTGGTCCTTGTGAAGTTCATCAGATTCTCCAGAAATCGACCCAGCAACAGAAGCTCCAGCAGACCGAACATTCGATGACACGGTCTTGATACACGACGATATGAATCTAAACGAATTGGGTATCAATCCATTAGTCCCACCATTATTCTCATGCTTCTGATTCTTGCTCCCGCTGCTGTTGTTCTTAAATTTGTTTTGGGTTTTCCTCATAATCTAAGTATTTACTCAAAACACAACAAACTCGACCCCCACCAACACCACCGCCGTCGCCGCCGACTTTATTGACTGCCGAAATTCGAGAATTTCCGATCAAATTGGGGGCATTAAAAAGGGAAATCAAACCGGAAGAGACAACAACGGGCGGTGATTTTGGGTGGGGGCCGAGAATTTTGGGGTAGATGATGATGTTCAAGTGGTTGATTTCGTTGGGTTTGACCTTCAACACATCAGACGCTTCATTTTCTCTCTCTCTCTCTCTCTTCTTTCTCTCTCTTTAGATTACTATCTCTTCTTCCTGTTGTTAATTCCGCTGTAAGCCAGCTTATGATATTGTCAAATCGGTCCTTTTCGATTACGTTTACTGTCATTTAAGCCCCTAAGTTTATTGATTTTTTATTATTAATGTTCTTTCAGTGTTAATTTACTGTGTAAAGTAAGAGAGGAAATTAGCGAAAAAAATTATTAAGAGTTAAAAAGGTAAAATAGGGGACAAAATAAGCGAGAGAATGGTTATTTGATTGGTGTTGTCATTTATTTGTGAGTATAAAAATTTATCATTTCAGATAGAGTCAATTGAATTGTGATAGATCAAAATGGAAATTAGTGTCAAGTGAAATAGAACGCACTGAGTATATGATAGGATACTCAAAAATTAGAGACAAAATCACATATACCACTTTTATATATTATATTATGTATCATTAATGGATCCAACAATTATGAGATAGCATGATTGAAATCATGATGATAACATCAATAACGCATACGATTCGGTACGAATACGAATTTCTAGCTCTTTCTTAAACTTCTTTACTTACCAAATCTATTATAAAATATTTTCTTCTTTTCAAAAGATTAACTACGAAATTGTTAATGATACAGAATAGAAATGATTCACTAAAAATTAAATTAGTTTCCCCTTTCAACCTCTTCTTGATTTAGCATATCAATACTCCCTCCATCCCAACGAAAAAGCCATTTATTTCCTTTTTGGGTGTCTCATTTAAAAAACCACTTTCCCAAAAAGGAAATCTTAAATCACTATTCTCTCCACTCATTCTCTCTCCTACTTTACTTTTACACTCACAACATTCTCTTTCTTACATCACCTCCCACTCATTCTCTCTCCTATTTAATTTTCATACTCACAACATTTAAACTTTTTCTCTTTCCTACATCACATTTTTTATTTTGCGTGCCCGGCTAATTTAGTGGCTCTTTCGCTGGGACGGAGGGAGTATACTTTATTCCTTTTGTTTTCAACTAATAATTCCAAACAAATTATTTTGTAGCACTCAAGTATTTATAAAGATCCAAAGAATCTATCTATATATAATATTAAAGCAGAAGAAAATGCAATGTCCACAGCTTGCCACGTGGCTTTATGACGTGAAATTTCATGTGGCGATTTCTCATTCATCCTTCATTAATAATAATTTATACATCTTGAAATTATGTCGGGTTTCACTCTCAATGTAGAATATTTTGATTTCGAATTTCAATCCCAAATTTAAATATTCTGATTTCGAATTTCAAATTCAAATTCAAATTTAAAATTTCTGATTTTATTTTATAATAACAGGTTAATTATTAGAATATAACATTATTAGCTTATTTCCATATATTTTGTTTAAATTGTTAAAATTCCTTATATAACTCAATTAGAAAAAAGAAAGATTAGAAAAGTCGGTCGGATTTCAATTTCAATAAATCAATTCCTTATGACGTGGAATTTCACGTGGCTGTATTTAATAGATTGACTTAATTAATTCAATATGAATTTTTCAAAATCAACTTTTAAATTTCATTAAAAAAAAAAACTGGTTGAATTTGATTTTCGAAATCAACTTCTAAATTTAAAAAGTTATTAACTGTGGATACCGACGTTTTCTTATTTCTAAACTGTGATATGATGAATCAATTTTATTCGAATTTTTGGAAGCTAAATTATCCTATTAAAATTCAATGTATTTTCTTAACTTACATATTATTCACTCCTACTAAAATTAAGTAATTAATTAAAAGTAAAATTATTCCTTACTTACATATTAACTTCACTAAATTAAAACAATCTCTAATCTTTGACATTTTTAATTTTCCGATGTAACTTTTTATATGTAAATTTCCATTCGAAATTTAAATGTCTATCTCTTTCATATGTGTAGATAAACTTCAATCTAATTCTCCTTTGCTTTATCTCGATCTCATTCCATTCGAAATTTAAATGTCTATCTCTTTCATATGTGTATAGATAAATTTCAATTTGCATAAAAACATGCAAATCAGTTATATATCTCTATTTTGTAGATTTTACGTCACCAAATAAATCAAGATCCCCCGACGTTGTTGAACAAATAATATGTTCCTACGTTCGAATCCAAAAGTTTGTACACAAGCAATGGTATTGTTACTACGCTTTTTCCATTCAACATACTCTCTTTCTAAACTAAATCTAAATTCACAAGTTGAGTGAGCATAAATTTAATGTTGAGAAAATTTTATAGCATTTCATCTACAAAAAAATTGAGATTTTGCTAAGAAAAAATTTGTAGCAAAATGTTAAGATTTCGTAGCTAAAGAGTATTGGCGACGAACCTGTTTTCATCGCAATTTCGTCGCCTATGCGACGTCGCTAAAGGGTATTGGCGACGAAATAATATTCATAGTCGTAGGTATATTTTTTAGCTACGAAAAATAAATTTTGTCGCCAAATAGTTTCTGCGACAAAATATAAAATCGTCGCTAAATGGTAATTTTCGTAGCCAAATAAATTCTTTTAGCGACGAATTAATTCGTCCCAAATTATCCGATCTTGTACTACAAAATATTTTCGTCGCCGAATGTTACTGTCTTGCTATGAAACATTTCCATAGCTATAAATACATTCTTCTACTACAAAATATTTTCGTCGCCGAATGTTAGTGTCTTGCTATGAAACATTTTCATAGCTATAAATACATTCTTCTACTACAAAATATTTTCGTCGCCGAATGTTACTGTCTTGCTATGAAACATTTTCATAGCATAGCCATCTTTTTTACTACGAAATATTGTGTTGCAAAATGTGATTTTAATCTAATTGCTGCTCCAAGAAAAAACAATATATATGTGAAAATATTATATTTATCAAAATACTACACGTTATCAAAATATTATTAATTATCATTAAAATTGTCGGTACATCCCCAAATAACGAAGGCAAAAAAATACATGGCTCTAATATCTCAGTTGAAGCGACAAAACATATCTTCACTATCTCAAATCTTCACTATCTGAATGTAGTTGAAGCGACAAAAACATATCTGATTATAATTTTAGTGAACAGAATAGGAAATGGTCAAGCAACACGCTTGAACCTAGCCCTTCCAGGGTACAAACGAGCTGGCCCAAGAGCAGAACCAGCAATAAGAACTCGCCACGTGTCATCCATGGTCTGAAAATAGATAATCATCAACACACATAAGGTTGCATGCCTTATCACATCCAAACCACCACCTATTTGGCTTCTCTAGGAGATACTAAAAAAATGAATCAACCATGTCATTGCCAGTAACATCATTCTTATGTGCACATATCATGCACACTATAGCAGATAGGTATGTGATCAATAGATGAAAGAGAATCAACAAGTGCACTCAATAAAAATATTGCGGTGCAACCTTCCTGACCACAATTTTTTCTTTTTTCTAGGCATTTCACCTTGAAATACGAAATTGTATTCTACTAGGCATTAAACTAAGAAATAGACATTCTAAAGAAAAGAACCGTGTGTTCTTATCCCCTGTTGCAACCATTGATTGCAATATTTTTGACACCAGTGAAGCTCTTCCTGATTTAACACTTTCTCCTACTCTGCAATGTAAATTCACAATAGAGGAAATAAAACTCTCTTGGTATTAATTGGACGGTTAAGAGAAACAATTGTATGCATAAACTTGGTTCAGGCAAAAACACAAACACCTTGTCTGCATTAAGCAAAAGGTTGTCCACAAGTGACGAATTATACAGCAACCAACAGAGCAAGCAAATCATTACAACACACAAACGCCACGGTAGTAGCTTCAAACAAATTACAACTTTGCATATAGCTATAAATTCACCAAGTACGTAAAAATCAACTTTTCAAGCACACAAATACAGCAATTATTACCCTCCAGGAAGCGCAATCGAAGTTGATTCGTACAAGAAAATCGTGAAAACAAACAGAAAATTTAATTGGGATTTATCATAATACCCTTTGAATCGATTGAGAGCGTACCTGGGAATTAGGTTGCGGCCGATTGCTGCTGCTGATGTGGGTTGCGGTCGGTTGAGAGCGTACGTCTTTGTCTACTCTCAAGCCGTTTGGAACGTCTCTCTCAATCGCCTCGCCTCGCCTCAATCGCCGTTGTTACCTCTGTTGGCTGTTGGCTGCAGGGAAGGAAAAGAAATAGGTTTTAAATCAAGGGAGGCTAATGGCACCTTCTATATTTGATAAGCTATGGGTGATTTTAAGGGTGATTTTGGCTATCAAATAATTTCATAGAAAATGATTTATATTTTTGTAGCCAAATCTTATTTACATTTTGACTAGTGTGGGAAATTTAGTGTGCCAAAAAATTTGCCTGGGACCAAAATTTTAGCAATTCATTCAACGAAAAATATTTTTGTATTGTTTTCTTAGTTTAGCATTTGGCTACAAAACTAATATTGTCGCAAAAACAAAGAGATTTGTCTAAGAATAAATAATTTATCGCTAATGCAAATTTTTGAACTACAAAATATTTTTGTAGCTAAAAAATTTGTAGCTAAATCCTCATTTTCTTGTAGTATCACTGAAAGGATCGAATCCACTCTTTCTTTTGCCGCAGGGTAAACCACCGCCTCTCAGGTCCCCCGACTGATCTATGATGGTCGTAAGGTGAAATTATTGCCCCTCCCTTTAGTATAGGATAATTTTATTGCTACTATACAAATTAATTAGTGACTTACGATGTGAACCGATTATAAAGATATTGCGTATGTGGAACAGAAGCTCAAGCGCAATGCAATCCTTTTGTTACTTCATTTAAAAATGCTACAAGAGCTTCTTTTGAAGGTATTTTTCACTATTTTTTTTAATTTATTACATCCAGAATATAATGGTATATACTACCTTCGTCCCATAATGAATGCTTATATATATTTTTCTTGAACAAGAAAAAATATGACCATTTATTTTAAGAAAGAAAGAGTAAAGTATATTATCATGGTACATGACTTTCGATACTAATTGTACTAATTGCCATGCTAAGCATTATCATTTATATTATACAGTTACAAAATGATCAGCTTCAATGGGATTGCAATGAAGTTAACTCTGGAGGAGAAGGAAAGAGTATCAGGTGCAAAAAAAAAAACTATTTTTTTCTTTAGAGACGGCCTTTTAAATTTATGTTGCATTTGCCTAAATTAAATGTTTGACATTTATGCATAGTTATTATTAAGGGACGGGACGATTTTGGTGTACCCTAGCAAAAAGAAACAACCGCATACAACCATGGGACTTCAAGGTCTTCCCCCTAAAAGTGAATAAAAAACCATCGAAAGTGATATTATATTGAAGATTTTTGCTCCGAAATTTGGCCTGAATATGATTATCGGGCAACAATATCAAAATAATGGACTTTTCGGTTCAAGAATCTGTTTTTTCAGAAGTCGCATTTATTTTTTCGGACAACTTCAAATTAACTGTCAAACTTATGCATGATTGCAGGAAAGTGAAAATTGTGGCAGAAAATCTGAAGCACAATTTTACATCAGATATTCATTTCCTAATAGCTATCAAGTGTACATAAGTGGTACTCGATGATGATGAAAAAAAAAAAAAAAAACTATTGGCGAAGAACAAGGAAGATTACACGACAGTGAAGAAGAGATATTGGGACTTAATTTGAATTTTTTGATGAGATATTATAATCATAAATAATTACATGTATATTATAATATTTAAATAAAATATTATTATATTCATTTTGTCTCATAAAAATGTTCTCATTTTTCATTTTTGTTTGTTCTAAAAGATAGTTATATTTTCTGTTTTATTAAAATCATGCAACTTCCAAAATTGTCAACCACAGAAGAAGTGGAAGAGAAGAGAGCGGGAGAACCAATCAAGGAAGAAAAGAAAGTAATAGAGTAATAGAGTAATAGATAATTATTAATAATATACATGAAAATAGAAATCAAGGAAGAAAAGAAAGTAATGAAGTAATAGATAATGATTATTGATGACATGAAAATAGGTTGTTAAATTTTTTGAATAGTTTAATGGGACTATTATTGTAGAACGGAGGAAGTAACATTTATAGACTAAATGTTAATTTGAAAAAAGTTTGAAGCGATAATTTAATTTTAGTATTGAAAAATTTATCAATAACTAAGAAGATTAAGAATATAAACATTCATTTTCAGACAAAGCGGATATAAATTTAGATAAAGCTAGGGTTGCATATAAAGAAAAGATTGGATTTTACTAATTAATGATTCTTTTTGCGTGGGCCATCGTCAAAAAATAAAAAACAACATTTACAATCAAAATATAATTCTTGAATTCTTTGTACACTTCCAAATTCACATAAATTCATTAGTGACTCCTCTTAGGATTAAAAATCTAATGAATGAAAGAAAATCATTCTCTTTTTAAATTTGATGAAGTTAAGTTCATAATTTCAAATTCTCTTTTTAAATTTGATGAAGTTATGTTCATAATTTCAAATTCTCTTTTTAAATTTGGTGAAGTTAAGTTCATAATTTTCAAATCTGACTAATAACGTGGAGTTAGTTTTGATATTTGGGATAAGCATTCGATATTGAAAGGAAAGTGGAATGAATAAATGCAAATCACTCTCATATTTTATACTCTTATATTTAAAATATGATCATTCAAACTTCAAATATGATTAATTAAGATGAAATTATTAGTTTCTCTCTCGCACAAATTAAATGACTATTTTTTATTTTAGGATATTTTGAAAACTATTCATATTTTTTTTTAATTTATTACATCTAGAATATAATGGTATATACTACCTTTGTCCCATAATGAATGCTTATATATATTTTTCTTGAACAAGAAAAAATATGACCATTTGTTTTGAGAAAGAAAGAGTAAAGTATATTATCATAGTACATAATTTTCGATACTAATTGTACTAATTGTAATGCTTACAACACTTTGTTTTTGAAATGATTTTTATAGTGAAGTATTATCATTTCTATTATACAATTACAAAAGTATCGGCCTCAATGAGATTGCAATGAAGTTAACTCTGGAGGAGAAGGTAAGAGTATCAGGTGCGAAAAAAAAAACTATTTTTCTTTATAGACGGCCTTTTAAATTTATGCTGGATTTGTCTAAATTAAATTTTTGACATTTATGCATAATTATTATTAAGGGACGGGGTGGTTTTGCTGTACCCTAGCATAAAGAAACAACCGCATACGCATACAACGAGGTAATGGGACTTCATGGTCTTCCCCCTAAAAGTGAATAAAAAACCATCGAAAGTGATATTATATTGATGATTTTGTCTCCGAAATTTGGCTTGAATATGATTATCGAGCTCAACAATATCAAAATAATGGACTTTTTGGTTCAAAAATCTGTTTTTCACAAGTCGCATTCACTTTTTTTGGACAACTTCAAATTACCTGTCAAACGTATGCATGATTTCAGGAAAGTGAAAATTGTGCCAGAAAATCTGAAGCACAATTTTACATCTGATATTTCATTTCCTAATAGCTATCAAGTGTACATAAGTGGTACTCAATGATGATAAAAAAAAAATTGTTGTTGAAGAACAAGGAAGATTACACGACAGTGAAGAAGAGATATTGGGACTCAATTTGAGTTTTTTGATGAGATATTATAATCATAAATAATTACATGTATATTATAATATTTAAATAAAATATTACTATATTCACTCTGTCTCATAAAAATGTTCTCGTTTTTCATTTTTGTTTGTTTTAAAAGACATTTATATTTTCTGTTTGATAAAAATCATGCAACTTTCAAAATTGTCAACCAAGAAAGAAGTGGAAGAGAAGAGAGCAGGAGACCCAATCAAGAAAGAAAAGAAAGTAATTGAGTAATAGATAATGATTGATGATAGAAATGAAAATATAAATCAAGGAAGAAAAGGAAGTAATGAAGTAATAGATAATGATTAATGATAGACATGAAAATAGGTTGTTAAATTTTTTGAATAGTTTAATGGGACTATTATTATAGAACGGAGGAAGAAACATTTATGGACTAAATGTTAATTTGAAAAAACTTTGAAGCGATAATTTAATTTTAGTATTGAACAATTTATCAATAACTAAGAAGATTAAGAATATAAACATTCATTTTCAGACAAAGCGGATATAAATTTAGATAAAGCTAGGGTTGCATATAAAGAAAAGATTGAATTTTACTAATTAATGATTCTTTTTGCGTAGGCCATCGTCAAAAAAATAAAAAACAACATTTACAATCAAAATACTCCCTCCGTCCCACGTGAATAGACACCAAAAATCTTGGCACAATAACTAAGGAAAATGAATATAATAATGAAAATGTGTGGTAGGAAATGAAGAGAGAGAATGAGTGGAGTTGGTTGAATAAATTGTGTGGTAGGAAATGAAGAGAGAGAATGAGTGGGTGGGGTAGGATGAATATAAAATAATAAATTCTTTTCCATTTTGGGCAGTGTCTATTCACGTGGGACGTCCCAAAAAGGAAATAAGTGTCTATTCACGTGGGACGGAGGGAGTATAATTTTTGAATTCTTTATACACTTTCAAATTCACATAAATTCATTAGTGACTCCTCTTAGGATTAAAAATCTAATGAATGAAAGAAAATCATTCTCTTTTTAAATTTGATGAAGTTAAGTTCATAATTTCAAATTCTCTTTTTAAATTTGATGAAGTTATGTTCATAATTTCAAATTCTCTTTTTAAATTTGATGAAGTTAAGTTCATAATTTCAAATCTGACTAATAACGTGGAGTTAGTTTTAATATTTGGGATAAGCATTCGGTATCTAAAGGAAAGTGTGATGAATAAATGCAAATCACTCTCATATTTTATACTCTTATATTTAAAATATGATCATTCAAACTTCAAATATGATTAATTAAGATGAAATTATTAGTTTCTCTCTCGCACAAATTAAATGACTATTTTTTTATTTTATGAACATTTTGAAAACTATTCATATTTTTTAAATTATAATAACAAAGATGGATAAATATTATTTCTTTTCAATTTTTAACTTTTTAGATTAGGAAGTAACTAACTAATACAAGGAGAATTTTTTTTTTAATAAAAGAACATATAGAGACATTGTCTTTTTAAAAGAAATTTAACCTCCGTTTTGAGACTATCTATCTACATAATATATTAAAGTAAAAATTTATTCTCATTTCACATTAAGCCACATGGAATAATGACGTGTAAAGCCATGTGTCGTTCTCCTATTGGCCTAAGTGAAAAGATTTTTCATGAACAAGATAATTTATTTAAGGAAATTATTTATATAACAAATTCTCCTAATTTAAGCACAAACAATGTTTGAATTTTGAATCGTTTGAATTACAAAAAAAAAAAAGAGCTTAAGGGAAATAAAATTCATATATTTAAGAAAAATATTTATTGCTATCTCGTACTCCCTCCGTCCCAATCTAAATGTCCAAACTTTCCTTTTTGGGCGTCCCATTGAAAATGTCCCATTTCCAAAAAAGGAAAGTTTTTTTCACTATTCAACCCACTCATTCTCTCTCCTACTTTACTTTTACACTCACAACATTCTCTCTCCTAACTATTCCTCCCACTCATTCTCTCTCCTATTTAATTTTTCATACTCACAACATTTAAACTTTTTCTCTTTCCTACCTCACTTTTTCTCTTTCCTACCTCACTTTCCTTAATTCCCGCGCCGAACCCGTTTTTGGACATTTAGACTGGGACGGAGGTAGTATATGGTAGGGAACTGAATTTTAAAAAATCTGATCAATTAATTTGCTAATCAAAAGGAGTTAGTCAATTATTCATTCAATCAAACATATTCAAATACAAAAATTAAGTTTTATCCGAATTTGTATCCTAATTTAGTTAGATATTTATATTCAATCATATATAAACATGGTGTGTGTATCTATTTGTGGCATAAAATCCTCTAATTTCACAATACTTGAAGCACTGACTGGAAAATAGTTTTCTTGATATATTCATTCTGATTTCCTTTCATTATAGTAGTAATAAGCTTTTTATGAATGATTAAATTTGGAGTATGGTTCTTTTATGTTGGAAGGATTATTCGAATATAATTGTTCTAATCTCTTCAACTTGAGTCAATAAATGTAAGCATCAATTTCTATACATTTATATGACTACAACTGTTTTTCCTTTTCACATTTATCTAGCAATTGGGTGTTTTTGTCCTTCCTGTAAATTAGTTTATTAATTCGGCAACTAGCATTAGTTGTCATCTCATTTTAATATCGATATATTTATTCCGTCCCAATTGAATGAACTTTTTTTTTTCAAATTGAATGATTTTTTGAAATTTTGCTTCAAAAAACATTGTCCCTAAATGATTATTTTCAAGGTTCTTTTTCCATAGTTCATTATGTTTTAGCAAAATTAAAATTTGAAAGTGAATGGTAAAAATATTTATGATTTTTCCTATTAAACATTAATATATTCAAATGGACCCTTAATTTCGAAATGGTACGTTAGTATAATTAACACCTGTTTATAATTATAATCCATTTATGTAATTCTTACTTATCTCTTCATCATGATCCGCATATTTAGCTCTTAGTTACCCCTCTTATCTTTATCTTCGTTTCATTCAAATTATTATAATGTCTATTCTCTCCATCTATGAGATTTCAAAATAAAACAAAAATATCTCTTCTATCTCTTAGGTATAATAGATATTCCACCCAGAATAAATGTCGCATTTGGTACACAAAGTTGAACCTCGACCAACATTTAATGATAAATTATTTATCTTTATGTAAATTTAAAAATAGTTATGAATAGTATTTCTATTGGTGTATCAATAACCATTTTCATAATAGTATAAATATAATCAAATTTTCATAACTTTTTTTATCAAAGTTCAACTTAGTTGACTAAATCCAACATTTATTCTGGAATGGGATCGATGGACGGAGTATTTCCTTAGTTAATATGTTAGGTTATAATCAGAAAATTTGTTAGTATAAGTGGCATGAACAAAGAATCAAATTCGAAGATCAAAGAAAAATGATGCCATACAATGTTTTCCACGATTAGGGTATTCACTATTATGAGCCCTATATGATAGGATACAAATAGTGTTTTGCCTATTGAACAACCAACTTTAACGTCAGTAAGCTTTTAATTCTTATGATATCCGTGCTTTCATGCAAAATTATTTGGGGAGAACTTTGGACGAGGAAGATGGAGGAGAAAGCCATTTGCAGGGGGTTCAAACAATGATACAATCCTATCGTGAAATTAGTACACCAGGAGGATGTGTTTAATCATTGAAGAGAAGAAAACTATTTAAAATTCATTTAGAAAGATACTCTCTCTCTTCATTGAAAAGTTCTAATTTCTTTTCAAGGACAAGAAATTAAGAAAAAATGTTATTAAAATAGATGTTGTGAGTATTAAGTAGAGAGAATAATAAAGTGGATAATTGTTGTTCGTATTACAAGTAAATCTCGCTAATAATTTTTGATGAAGTATTATAATTTTATTTTATTTTTTAGAAAAATGGTATTCTCGATAGAATCATTCAAATTGCCAAAATGAAAACTTTTCAATGGGGCGGAGGGAGTATGGTTTTAGCGAAATCTCTTTTATATAAGCTATCACTTGAATATCCTGATGCAAGTGACTTTTAATAATCCAAAAATCTGATTTTATTAAGAAAATCAAATTAAATATATTCAATCATGTCTTATTATACTCCCTTCATTCCAACTCAAATTAAATATTTAAGATAATGCACGAAAATTAAGAATATATTTAAAGTGTTATGAGTATATATAGTGTGATATGAGAGAGAAAGTGTGAAGGAAATACTAATTTAATAGCTTTTGAGAATATGACAAGTGGGTCACATTATTTAAAAAGTTTTTAAAAAAAAATCGTTGATGGAATTAAAATCTGAACCTAAAAATTTCTCCTCATATAGAATAAAGGAATTAAAGAAAAAGGGAGAAAACCAAATTTAAGTTTTTGTAGTATAATTAAACCCAACTTTAAGATAAATTACAAATCAAAGGTCAGGGTATGGATGCAAGTCGGGATGGATGGACGGATTTCGAGTACTTCAACAGTTCAAGAAAATTGTTTACTTTGTTAGAGATGTTATCCCAAATCGAAAATTGACAAATCTTGCCTATAACATATAAGGATTCTAGGTCACCCCCCTTGACACCAATTGGTTTTAAGTTGGTACCTCAGACTTTAAGATAGTATTAGAGCAGGTATGTTACACATGAAGGCCCAACTATCCATGATGTTACTCCGATCCACCTGGTCAATAAGTCTACATTGTAAGCCTCTGGCAAAGCCCGACTACACGTGATGGGGGCGTGTTAGAAATATTATCCTACATCAGGAATTGACAAACCTTGCATATAACTTATAAGGATCCTTGACCACTTCACTTATTACCAATTGGTTTTAAGGAGGAACCTCAGACTTTAAGATATTTAGTTGAAGATTATAGTGGAGGTCGCAACAGTTTGAGTTGCAAGAAGTCTTAATATTTGTGTGTTTTTCAAATTCGATGACCCTATAGGAAATTTTAATGATGATAGTTGTATGACTCTTTGTGTTGAAGGAAATCCAAATGAGGTTTTCATGGGTATTCCAAAAATAAAGAAGGTACACGAGCAAAGCAGAGCAGCGTGGGAGGAGTTGGTCATGTTAAGAGTTAAGGATGTATAGCAGAGAAATACATCAAATGCATGTTTAATTTGGGTAATTCGTAGGTGGCAGTAATAACGATATAGACGCGATTGAGAGGGGTGATAAATTTGAGAGAGTGATAGATGTAGGTTAAGGAAGATTGGAGGTGGGTGATGTCTTGATTAAGGAAGAGAAAGAAGAGTGATGTTTAGTGTTTAATAATAGTTTATGTCTATGTACTTCATTTTCATTTATTGAAAAAATATATATATATATAGTCATTCTAATTGCAAACTTTACACCTTTACATCTATCTTTGATAAAAAAAAAAAAATCAACATAAACATAAATGTATGTATGTAGTCACATGATACGTGAGCATACTTATTGATATTTTCTAATTATATTTAAAATCATTTCTGATTTTATTTTTTAATAACAGGTTAATTATTAGATCTTCTGTTTTTCTTAAGAGTCATCGTAAAAGGCAACATGTTGCTACAAGAACAGTGTCAAGTAGTAGTTGTTATACTTGGCTAGAGTTCCAATTAGATGTTGTTGATTTAAGTTTCATGTTCTTGATTTGTTTATTTTAAGTGAATATATTTTCGTAGTTTGCAAATTTACCCTTTTTATGTCAAATATCAAAATTAGGAAATCCTTCTATTGCCATAATGTAATTGTAGACCAGTAAATTGTTTGAATGTTCAAAATGAGTATTGTCAGTTTGATAGCAACACAAAATTTTTATTGCAATGGAACTTATGAACCGACATTGATTGGTGCTTTAAGGAATTTATTAAGTTGAAAATTATCTTGGATATAAAGAGGTTCAAGGTTAACTAACAAATTTTCTTTCGTTGAAGTTTGAAGTTAATATGGTTTGGAGTTTATTTATCAGCAGATAATCTGATTAAGTAGCACCTTACCTCGAGTTTGGCATTGTTCAAAGTTTGATTGTTTAGTTCTGATAAGACTTGAATTTAACTATGTTTTAGCGAATAATTAATAGGAATTGGAGAGTAACATGTATTTTTTATTAGGATGGTTCTTTGAGTGTACTTTCTTGCAATATTCACTCATTTGTAACATTCACCACGAATTGCATGAACTATGATAATGTTTCACTCAAATTATTCTTTTTTTTTTCCACGACTTTGTGCATTTTACCCCAATTTGGATGGTTGCTATTTGACTTTTCCAGTAAGTTTAATCAAATGAGTTGTGTTGGTCTAAAATGAGATGAAACTCCATTCAAACTGTTGGGAGATCAAATTGATTTACAAGGATCCAAATTTCTTGAACATTTATATAACGATCAATAATTTGTGTTTTTTGTTGGGATTGGTATGTTACTTTATGAATCTCTTAAAATTTCGTTGACCCGTGACTAAACTATAATTGATACACTATTAATTCGATAAAATATATTTTATTGTTTTTTATTATATAAGCAACACATTATCTTTAAAAAAAAATTCATAGTTAGGCAATAAGATATGTTGATATACTAATTATATGTGTGGATCTCTCTCTCTATATGTATATATAGTGATTATATTTACCTACCATTTTTCTTTACAAAATGAATAAAATTATTCTTTATTAATTAATCTTATTGTCCTTTTAAATATATATTTTCAATTTTATTTTCTAATTAGATAATTAGCCTTACTATGCCCGACAAATTTCGACGGATTATTAACTAGTTTAAATATAAAATAAGATTCTAATTGTAACACCTTATCCATGCTATGCGGATGAAGCTTTAATTACACTAAAGATATAGGGCCCGTTTGATTTAGCTTATTGATATGTGCTGATGACTTATTACTTATGACTGATAACTTATGACTGATGACTTATGACTGATGAGCTAATGAATGATGTTGTTTGATTTAGTTTTTTTGAAGTGCTGATGAGATGTCATAAGTAAGTACGACTGCTTGATTAATAAGCTGAAAAAGTGCTTAATGAAATTATAAAGACTAAAATAATAATAATAATTATTATTATTATTATTATTATTTATTATTATTTTTTATTATTTTTTAATATTTTTATTATTATTTTTTTTATTTTTTATTATTTATTTATTTTTTAATTATTATTATTATTATTAATTTATTATTTTATTATTATTATTATTATTATTATTATTATTATTATTATTATTATTATTATTATTATTATTATTATTATTATTATTATTTTGTTATTATTTTATTATATTATATTTTTTATTATTTTTTATTATTTTTTATTATTTATTATTATTATTATTTAATTTTTATTATTATTATATTATTCTTTTTTATTTTTTATTATTATTATTTTTATTTATTTATTTATTTATTATTATTATTATTATTTATTATTATTATTATTATATTATTATTATTTTATTATTATTATTATTTTATTTTTTTACTGTTTATACGTGTTTTTAACTTAAGCACTTGGCTTAAACACTTGGCTTAATGCTTATGACTTATAAGGAAATTGTGCTTTAATTGACTTGTACATGACTTATGACTTATTTAGACCAAAATGAAATCAAACACTTCAAAAATGACTTATGGGGAGTCATAAGTCATAAGCACTTCCTCATAAGTTAAATCAAACGGGGCCATACTCCCTCCGTCCCCAACCTAAGTACACATTTTGACTTTTCACGTAAATTAAGGAGGGATGTGAAAGTAAAATAGGAGAGAGAATGAGTGGAGGGAATAGTAAATTATAATGGTGTTGTGAGTATTAAAATAATGTAGGAGAGAGAATGAGTGGAGAAAATAGTAAAGATTCCTTTCCATTTTAGAAAATGTACACATATGTTTGGGACGCCCTAAATGGAAAGTGTGCACTTAGGTTGGGGACGGAGGGAGTACATGTCATGTGTCCTCCAAGTCTCATGTTTAATTTAATGCACTCTAAGGGGCCGTTTGGTTCGGTGGAAAAAAAGTGAAGGAATGAAATGGTCAATGGAATGAAATTCATGAAGGAATTGAAATGGAAAAAAACTGATCAAACCCTCCGTTTGGTTGGCACGGAATGAAATGAAATTGTCATTCAATTCCTTGACAAATCATGTTTGGTTTGAAAATACAAATTATAGGAATGGAATGAAAACATATAAAATGACCAATTTACCCTTTTTTTTAAAAAAATATTTTTGGGGAGGGGGTGGGTGGGTGGGGTAGGTAGGGGTATGCAAAATGAGTAAAAAATATTTTTTTTGTGGGGGTGAGGGGTAGGGCGGGCTGGATGGGGGAAAGGTAGCGGGGTTTTTTTTAAAAAAAAAAATTTGTGGGGAGGGGGAGGGTGGGGGTAGGGCAAGGGCTGGATGGGGGGGGGGAAGGTAGGCGTGGTTTTTTAAAAAAAAAAATTCGTGGGGGGGTGGGTGGGGTGGGGGTGGGTGGGCAGGGGATGGATGGGTGGAAGGTAGGCAGGGGTTTTTAAAAAAAAAAATTCTTGGGGGGGTGAGGGGGTGGGGGGTAGGGCAGGGGCTGGATGGGGGGAGGGTAGGGCAGGGGGTATGTAAAAAAAAATTTGTGTGGGGGGTGGGGGGTAGGGCAGGGGCTGGATGGGGGGGGGTAGGGCAGGGGGTGCAAAAAAAATTAGTGTGGGGGGGGGGGTGGGGTGGTGGCTGAATTGGGGGGGGGGGTTAGGCAGGGGGTGGGGGTAGGTAGGAGTATTTTGGTCATAATTTTTTTTTTCAATCCATTGCCAAGGGAATTGGCCATTCCTTTCATATATGGAGGGAATGGCAAATTCCATCAAGCCAAGGAATTGAGCATTCCGGGGGAATGAAAATTTTGAACCAAACGCGGCGAAGGAATGAAGTCAACGGAATTGACCATTCCATTTCGCCATGGAATTGGCCAATTACCGCGAACCAAACGGCCCCTAAGTTGTTGATAAGGACACAATTCTTTCCTTAGTTAATTTTCTTACAAGAGTTGATTATCTTGTTTTTTCTCTTTTCTCCCTACATTTAAAAATTGTTTTTGAATAATTAGATTGTCATTAATATTTTATCAAAATTTATTTGTTTTAACTATTAAAAGTTAAATGTAACTAAACAATATAAGACAGAGAATTAGTAGACATTGGACTCTTCCACTCACTTGATGTCAATTACTGAGCAGCCAAACATATCCTTAATCATGTAGATTAACTAGTACATGCCCGTGTCTAAGGTCACGGTTTTTTTTTTTTTAATTTTTTTAAATTAAATTTTTTTTAAGGGCAAAATGGGAAAGGGACAAATGTATGAGGGCAAAATGGGAATTTTCGCCTGTGTAACTGTTCATAGTACTGTTCAAAAGGGGATTTATTTTATACTATAGATGGTTTACTATTTTGGATTTTTACATTTTAGAATTTTGAATAAAATTACCTGAATTATGTTTTTTTATTGTGATCTCCAAAATTATAAATATAGATATCAACCACAGCTTGACACACTGAAATATTTGCATATATAACAATGTCTCGTTCTACCTTATCTATTGAACTAGTATTCTCTTACCCGTGCCACTGACGTGGTGACAGTACACAAATTAAAAAAAAATGATAAACTCGCCTTCCTTCCATTCCAAAAAAAAAAAATCTATCCAATACCCTGATGATTACTTTGTTCCATAATGATGGGGAAAATTCCACTGTGTAATAAAAATGCCTTGCAAGTCTACAAGTCACCGAAGTAGCAACGTACAAAAGTAAGGGTCGAACCACAGAGACTCGTGTGCTTTAACAAGTTAATTCAATTGGTACAAAAAGTAACAAAACGGGGTTTTTGATTTGGTTTATTAACTAAAATACTAAAACAAGAAATTACTATTTAATTGAAGAAAACAAGAAAGCACTAAACTAGGATTTAATCAGATCAAAGGAATTCACGGATTGGATTTCATAATTGTATCCCCTCTATACTATGATTTTGATAACAAAAATAAAAATCTCATTCAAAGATTCTTTCACACGATTAAGGGTTGGGACGTTTGGTGTTCGGATTGCAACCCTAATATTTCTATCTTATTGTAAATTTCGGTAGGTCAAAACAATATTCAAGAAACTCATTAAGTCCACAAGAAATATATGAATCTAGGTTGTCTTGTATTCCGGTAGGTCAACAATCCAACCTAATTGATGAATTAGTGTACTTTAAATAAACTGTCCACGATAGTGCAACAGTCTAAAACAGATTAAAGAATGATAATTAATTCATCAAATAAGAATGAGAGAGTTTGGAAGAATTAAAAACTGAAATTAGCATAGAGGTTCAACAATTACTACATCCAATCCATGAAAAGGGAATTTAGCTACTCATATTCATGATAACAATCACAAAGTATGAATAATAATAATAATACATCAAACCTGGAAAAATAGCAAAAAACCTTAAAATCCGAAATCCTTCGATGCTTCCAAAACCTAGGCAAGAAAATAAAAATAAAAGGTACCTAATAATAATTGTAAAGGGAGTATATATACTCCTTAATTCAGTCCTAAACTAACTAGGAAAATAAAGGAAGAAAATCCCTGAAAATCTGTTCTAAACACCGTGCTGACGTCACAATACGCGTGTCGTGCCCTTCAGTCCCAGTCGTGATCACGACTCGTGCAAAGGCCTCCAACTTGTTCTGATCATAATTGCTTGAATTGTGTCTTGGCTGCCACTCGTGCTCACGAGTCGTGCCTAAAGGCCCAACTCGTTCTGATCAGCCACGCTTGGTCCATGCCTAGATTTCACTCGTTCCCAAGTCGTGCTCTGTCCTTCTTCAGTCGTTCTCCACTCGTGCTCTGTGCAGGATGTTCCAACTTTGACCCAGCTTTGACCTGGCCTTCGTCCCTTGACTATGTTTGACCCCGAGCCTGAACCTTGACCAATTTGTTGCCCTTTTTCATTGACAAATGACTTGCACTCTTTGGTTCCATGCGATTCCACAACCAATTATAAAGAAAAAGACAAAACTACCCTCAAAATGCATTGTTTCTCAAAGAACCTCACTTTACAAAATGTCACTCAAACACATCCAAACCAATCTAAATACATCAAAACTCAATGAAAAGCATCCGGAAACATAGGTAAAATGATATGTACAAAATCCACTCATCAAATTCCCCCACACTTAGACCATTACTCGTCCCTGAGTAATATCCTAACTCCAATCTAAAATTGGTCTAAAACAGATGTGTGGAAGAAAATGATACCTAGTTCATTTACCCCTCAATCACAAGTAACTCAAAGATGATATACCGGAGTGTACAAAACTCCGTCTCCATACGACTCCCCAAAAGAACAATCAATGGCCCTAGCTTGACATCAAACTCCATAATAAAATGATCATCCAAACTAGGGCCCTCACAATGATAGCGGGGGGAAACTACAATGTCCTAACTTTTCCCCCACACTTGCTCACACTACATAATGTACACCCTCAATTAAAAGTTAATGTTAAAAGAAGGGAATACTCAACAAGAACTTACCTCGTGCTATTCTCCAACCCCCCCCCCTTTTTACTCCAAGGTGCACGAGGATTTCTATCCTAACGCCTCTACCACAAACCTCCATCTCCAAAAATGTTCCTACCCGAACTCCTAACTCCCCCTTATGTCTCCACGCCGGTGAATAAAGGATGTTATCACTCAAATTCTCACCTTTTGCCTAAGTGCCCTTTCGGGTTTTCACTTAGCCGCTCTATTTTTTATTTTTTATTTTTTTTTCTTTCTTTTCTTTTTATTTTTTATTTTTATTTTTTATTATTTTTTATTTTTTTTTATATATACAATACAAGGCACCGCCCTTCCCCCACACTTAAACTACACAGTGTCCTCAATGTGTGCACAAAAATAAAATAGGACGGTTTAAATGTAAAAGGGAAGGGTATAAGAAAGGTACCCTCAATATCTCGGGCCGAGGCCCCCATCCGAAGCTGGGCCTCTCGGGCCAGCTGCCGCCTCCTTTATCTGCTCTCCTCATCATCTCCACAAAATGCTCATCTGGGACCGGCTCGTGTGAAGTGCCTCGGCTCGGGCTCATCCAAAGCATTCGTGGCTGAAATACCATTCTATTCGTAGTATCCGGCCTGTCCTCCACAGCCTCTAATCTGTCATCCTGAGCATCCCAACGCCTATCCACATAGTCAAATTGAGTGCGCCACATCAAGTTCTGCGCCTCCCGAGCCTCACACTCCTCTCTATCTCTTCTCTCTCTCTCCTCCGCATCTCTCTGGTATTGAGCCTCCAAATAAGCTCTCATATCATCCCAATAATCAAAGGCTCCTGCCATCCTCGGATCCGACCATGGCCTGCATAGCCTCCACTAGTCCCGCCTCAAGCGGCTCTCTCATCGGTGGTCCTCGCCACCCGCTGCTCACCACCCTGCTGCTCTTCTTCTTTGCTCTTCTCCTCATCATCACTCACTCTCTCACCCATATCTCTCCTCAAGTCACGCAATGTCATGTCGGCAACAAATGGCATCCTCCAATCCCGTGCATATGGACTCGCAGGAAAGACCACTCCCGCGCACACTAAAGCTCCTACCACCACCATAATTAAAAGTCAATGCTTCATTCTGCCCGGTGATCCGCTCGAAGGTGTCATATCGGTATAGGAAAGAACCGATCATAAAATAAGGAGCCCATTTGCATTTCCTACCGATCTAGGATGATTATGAACAAAATTTTCCACCAATAAAGTCACCATGCCACCCAGGGATGTTTCCATTCCCATTGACTCCCAAAGCTTCACATCTCCTAAAAAATAAGTCAACCCAATCCGGAATCAGGTGTTGGAAGGCAAAGCACACTCCATTGTCGCGAAGCGCTAAGGCATTCATCTGTGCCGGCTCCCCGTTCGCATAAAACGTCATCGATAACCCCTATAAAGCAATTTCCACGCCGGATGAGAAAGAGTCTTCATCACCACGTAAGGTTTACGCATATACTTCCTGTCAACTCAAAGAAGAATGTCTCGACCGTCCTATCCCTTTCCGACCACTTTCCCCGGGCTCACTCACTCCAAATACTCTCTAGGCTGCAGCATATGACAAAGTCCTCGTAATATCATTTATATTAAAATGAACACTCCAAATCCCATTTTCCTCCCTCTCTATGGTAGCCAAAAATTCAAGCGTCACTCGCTTGTATACCCTCGCACTCTTACCCAAGAAACCTCCCAATCCGATGTTGTTCAATAATCCCGAAACCAAACCATGGAGACCCAACTTTTGCAATGTATCCTCACACAAGAATCTAGTCACTTGAATATCCCTTCCATTTGCAAGGTTTCTCCATTTATTTTTTTGAGAATCCGTCAACTTAGTCAAACCCATAAAGTCATCGGGGATTCGGGGAGGTTCCTCAATAACAATGTTTCTCCTTTTCTTAGAAGGGGCTTCAACTCCTTTACCCCCTTTACTAGTATCTTTTGTTCTCCCCATAATTCAATCAATAATAATCAACACAAAGTTGGCCACCAACAATAATAATGCAGAATATTTGCAAAACACTAATGGCACAAATCCCGACTATCTTCCACAACAAAATATTTGAAACAAGTACACCAATCAACACCCCAAAGAATCTTAATATCATGAGTTAGAACTGTTTTTACCTTTTAGGTCAGGAAAAGTTGGCGGAACACTTGGCGGAAAGAAAATCACCGGAGTTTGAGAAGAAACCCGGAAAAGAGAGAGAAGATCAATGTAGCACCACCCACCAAAGAAATTTTGCTTCAAACTATCCACACTTCCAAGTAATCAACAAAACTCACCAATTTCCTTCAAGTTCAAGTTTTTTCAAGAAATCACCAAAAGAAAGGATTTTGGGTTGAAATTTTCGGTTTAGGGGGATAGGCTAAATGTGGTGGAGAAGAGGATTTTGTGGGTTAATAATGGAAGATTTGAGGGGAAGAGTAATTTTTAGAGAGAGAAGAGGGGTTTTTGAAAATATGGGTAGAAAGGGTAGAGGGCGGCGGTGTGAGATAATATGAAAATCACGGCTTGTAATTGATTTTTGGTAAGGTGGTTTAATTTCCTTATGGCACGAGTCGTGCTATTTGGCACGAGTCGTGCTCCTTAGTACCATTCGTACTCACGACTCGTGATGACTTCTCCCAATCGTTTTGAGTACAATTACAAGCCCTTCACTCCCACTCGTGCTCCACTCGTGCTCACGGAGCACGAGTCGTGCTACCCTGGACCAGTTTTCAAATTTTCAATTTTTTTTTTTTATTTAGGCCCAGGACTTTGGCTCTTCCACGCACGTTTCACGCACATCATTAAACAAAGAAAATACCTTTCGGTAGCACCAGTTTAATATACAATACAAATACAAGTCCGGGTTGTCTCCCTAAGCCGCCCTTTTTTTAATGTCTTTGGCTAGACAATTTGCATGTCGAAATTGACACACATTTTGACCGCACTTTTGTTGCCTACGTCCCCATTAATGTGGGCGGACTACCCACAAGAATAGGCTCAGGTCACCGTAGTTCGACACGTTTACGAAATAAAAGACAAATAAAAGCGGGAGACCTCTTTTTTTTTTTTTATATATAAAATTCACCACCCCCACACTTAAATCATGCTATGTCCTCATGGCATAGACCAAGAAAGACACAACACAATCCAAATGCAACGATGAAGATACTAAATCGAAAATACGGAAAACAGTAAATGTTACCTCCATTGGGTTGCCTCCCAATCAGCGCTTTGGTTACAGTCGTTAAGCTCGACATTATGCCTCAACGGAACTAGGTGTCCTCCTCCGGATCCACCAACTCAATCACGTCAATCTCATTGATGTCTTCCAAAATTGACACCCCTTCGTAATATGGTTTCACTCGATGACCATTGACTTTAAACACATTCCCATCCTTTGGATTCTTGAGTTCAAGCACTCCGTGCGGATACACACGCACCACATCATAAGGGCCCGACCACCTAGAACTTAACTTACCTGGAAAGAGCTTCAACCGAGAGTTGAAGAGAAGGACTTTCATACTCGGTCTTATAAACTTGGGCTTCAAATTTTTGTCGTGGTACCGTTTGGTCCTCTCTTTATACAATTTTGCGCTCTCATAACTATCTTGTCGGAGCTCCTCAATCTCATCAAGTGCAAGCAATCTCTTTTCTCCGCGGCATTCAAATCCATGTTCAATTCCTCACGGCCCAATACGACTTGTGTTCCAACTCCACGGGAGGTGACATTCTTTCCATACACTATCTGTACGGACTCATTCCAATGGGCATTTTGTATGCCGTTCTGTATGCCCACAATGCATCCCCCAACTTTAATGCCCAATCTTTTCTGTTGGGTCGCACTGTTTTCTCAAGAACACCCTTTATTTGCCGATTGCTCACCTCCACTTGTCCCGAAGTTTGGGGATGATATGCTGTAGCAAGCTTATGCACCACCCCATACTCTTTCAAAACTGCATTGAACCTTTTGTTGGTGAAGTGGGTCCCTTGATCACTGATAATTGCTCGTGGCATGCCATACCTGCTGAAAATATTCTCACAAACAAACTTGCAAACGACATTAGCATCATTAGTTCGGGTGGCAATTGCCTCCACCCACTTTGAAACATAATCAACAGCAACAAGTATGTACAAATAACCGTGGGACGGGGGAAAGGGGCCCATAAAATCAATGCCCCACACATCAAATATATCAACAATAAGATTACGTTGCAAGGGCATCTCATCTCTCTTCCCTATATTCCGGTCAGTTGACACCTATCACACCTAAGGCAAAACTCTTGAGCATCTTTAAACGAGTAGGCCAATAAAGACCCGGATTGCGGCACTTTTCTAGCGGTCTTTTGGCCACTAAAATGACCCCACATTGGAGTTCATGACAAAATCTCCAACACACTACTCTTGCTCGTAGTCCGAACACATCTCCTAACAATTTTGTCAGGGCATATTTTCCATATATAAGGATCATCCCAAATGTAATGTGTCACATCGGACTTAAACTTGCGTTTTTGGTCATAAGTGAATTGTGGTGGGAATATATTAGACACCAAGTAATTAACGAAATCAGCATACCAGGGCTCTTGGACATGTATGGCAAGAAGTTGTTCATCCGGAAAATTTTCATTAACCGGAATCACACTCTCCTCGATATTAAGATACGAATAGTCCTCAAGCCTCGATAAATGATCCGCTACCACATTCTCACTCCCCTTTTTGTCTCGGATCTCAACATCAAATTCTTGTAACAATAACATCCACCTCAACAAACGAGGTTTAGCATCCTTTTTATTCAACAAATGTTTCAATGCAGCATGGTCAGAATAAATTATCACCTTTGACCCTAGCAAGTAAGAACGAAATTTTTCCAATGCAAACACAATGACTAGAAATTCTTTTCGGTTGTGGTATAATTGATTGTGCATCATTAAGTGTTCTACTAGCATAATGAATCACGGAAGGCAATTTGTCTACCCTTTGTCCCAAAACAGCCCCAATAGCAAAGTCCGAGGCATCACACATGATCTCAAAAGGGTGAGACCAATTGGGACTAGAAAGAATGGGGGCACATGTCAACTTTTCCTTAAGCAAATTGAAAGCATCAACACACTCTTGGTCAAAAATGAACTCCGTATCCTTGGCAAGCAGATTACATAAAGGCTTACAAATTTTTGAAAAGTCTTTTATGAATCGCCTATAGAAACCCGCATGCCCTAGGAAACTTCGCACACCCTTGACTGAATTCGGGGGAGGTAATTTAGCAATCACATCAATTTTAGCCCTATCAACCTCAATCCCACTTGACACAATGTGACCCAACACAATTCCATGCTTTACAAGAAAATGGCACTTTTCCCAACTTAACGTCAGGTTGGTTTCACAACATCTTTTCAAAATAGATTTCAAGTTCTTTAAGCAATCATCAAAACTATCTCCTACAACAGAAAAATCATCCATGAAAACCTCAACATACCTTTCAATCATATCCGAAAAAATGGAGGTCATACACCTTTGAAATGTCGCGGAGTGCATTGCAAAGCCGAAGGGCATCCTCTTAAATGCGTATGTGCTTGGGAATGGACATGTGAAGGTGGTTTTGGACAGTCTTCGGGGGCGATGGCAATTTGATTATACCCGAAAAGCCATCAAGAAAACAATAGTAAGAGTGACCGGCCAATCTTTCTAACATACGATCAATAAAGGCAAAGGAAAGTGATCTTTCTTGGTCGCGACATTTAGTTTTCTCAAGTCAATACACATCCTAAGACCGGTCAGCTTCTCTCGTGGGCACATCCTCACCTTTTCGTTACGGAACTACGGTGATGCCGATCTTTTTGGTACAACTTGTATCGGGCTTACCCATTCGCTCTCGGCCATTTGGGTAAATAATACCCGTATCTAGCAATTTCGGGACCTCTTTTCTCACGGCTTCCTCCATGTGAGGATTCGGTCTCCGATTGTCTCTCCCTAGACGGTTTAGCACCATCCAAGAGATGAATTACGTGCATGCACATTGTGGGACTAATTCCCTTAATGTCTTTCAATGTCCACCCAATGGCCTCTTTATATTCACACAAAACAAAGCAATCAATTGGGCCTCTTGGTCGGTGGACAAATCGAGATGCAATTATGACGGTAAAGTCTCTCCCTCTCCCTAAAAATGCATATTTTAAATTTGACGGGAGAACTTTCAACTCAAGGACTGGGGAATCACAATAGAAGGCGCCAACTTCTCATTGAAGTGGGCTAGGGGGTGAAACGGGCCATCACTAGGATGGTGCTCGTCGGCCTTATCCACAGCCATGAGTTGAGCATCCGCATTATCCCTAGTTTTCTCACCGCCCGTTGAAATCAATGACTCTAACTCCCTCACAATCCACTCTCATGCCATGCAATCTCACGCACACAATCATCGACCTCATCAAACTCATCAACAAACATGCAAGACTCATCATGACCCACCGCATTTTCATTACTTCAAAAACATTTATTTCAATCTTTTCATTTGCGACGGTCATAGATAGAGTGCCATTACCAACATTGATCACGGTGTTGGTCATTGCCATGAATGGTCTCCCAAGCAATATGGGTGAATCACGGCGACTACCCTCACCGTACATGAGGCATCTCTAAAACCACAAAATCAAGCTGGAATAATCAATGACCCAACTTGAACTAAAACATCCTCTACGATGCCCGATGGTCTTTTAATGGACCTATCGGCAAGTTGTAGGGCCATCATAGTGGGTTAGCTCTAAACCCAACTCAAGATACATGTAATATGGTAGCAGATTAATGCTTGCCCCAAGATCAAGCATAGCTCTCACCGTGTGAGAATCCCCCAAAGTGATGGAAATTAGAAAACTCTGGGGTCTTTCATTTTCGGTGGAAGACTATGTTTTACTACGGCGCTCGCATTCTCACCCAAAAACAATTTCTCATCTTTCCACATCTTGAATTTTCTTAGAATTAATTTTCTTGAAGAATTTGGCATACGCGAACATTCTTGATCACATTTAACAAAGGCAAATTTATATTAACTTTTGAAAACATGTCAATCAATTCTTTCATTTGGTGATCAAGTTTGTTCCTCAAAAATCTACCAGGGAAAGGAACAGGGGGGGCACATATGGCTTGGGGTTGGACTTTTCTACATTCACATTTTGCCCCAATCCATTAGTACCCTCATCATCGAGACCTGACATCCTCAACAACAACATTTTCCACGATAGGGGTTCCACACGGGGGAATCAACAAGAGGGGTGTAGGAGGAGAAGAAGGAGAAGCTACGATTGTCTACCTATTTGCCATCACGTAGGGTGAAGATGGCCTTGGCTTGCTCCCTTGGCTAGGAAACGTGCCGGTTGTCGTCCCTGTAATGCCTCCGCCAATTGACCCATTTGGGTCTCCAACTTTCATTGCGGCGGCTTGATTGTTGTTTGCTAGCTTCTTTGTTCTGCTCTTGCTTGGAGTTGTTCCGCTCTCATCCGATCCATCGCCTCTTCCCAAGGCTCTTTCTTCCTTTCATAAGGTCCCTGCGGTGGTGGTTGGGGATGGAGAGGTTTATTCGGCTGTTGATTACCTCCCCAAGAAAAATTAGGGTGCTTCCCCCATCCCGGGTTGTATGTACGTGAAAATGGATTGTTACGCGGGAACCTCTGCATATATCCTTGCATTGCACTGTACTGCTCATGATTATACAAATGGGGACTAGTGGTGGGGCAAACTTCATAAGAATGAGTGTTAGATCCACAAGTTACACAACTATCATGCATGGCATTACCAACGAGATGACACATTGGAAGCAAAATTGGAAGTATTATTCAGCTGGCCAACGTATCAAATCTTTGATTTAAGAGTGCAATTTGTTTAGCAATCTCATCATTCATTCCTACTCCATTCGCACCATTGGTTTTACCCCTTGACCCCTTTTGTTGCGAATTAGATGATAATCTCTCAAAAAAGATCTTGGGTCTCTTAGCAGTTTTGGCTCCTAAAGAGCCTCATTTGCATTATCAACCCATGCTTTGATCGGCTTGTAGTCAACTGTAAATGTGTGCCCCAAATTTTGGAATTCACGCGAGTTTGAAGACATCCAGGTTTAATTTGAAAAACGGAGTCGCCACGCCATTTGATTACCTCAAAACTTTGAAAAAAAGGTTTTATGGAGTTCGGAGGTTAAGTTACCCCTTGGGAAGAACGGATCGTCGTTCACCCGAGGTGCCTTGCCGGAAGCAAGTCTCCCGAATCCCATTAATCGTGCTTGCTTACGTGCTTTCTTGTGTGCATGTATTTGAAAATAAGGAGGGAATGTCCCAAGTCGTCTTCGGACGTACAAACCATTTATTGGTTGTCGCTCGGGATTTCTTGGATTTTATGTATTCGGGATTATGATCCGCCCTCATCTTGGACTTGTGATCATTGCATTTTTGGACCTTGGGACTTGCGTGATCGAGAGAATGACTCTCTTCATAGTCGAAGATGAGGTTCTTTTTAGAAAAAGGAGGGTCCTTAGCCCATCAATCCTACACTTTAAGATGGTCGAGCTCGTATAGATGCTTCGTACTCATCTTAAGTGATAATCGGAGAATATAGGGTTCAAAGGTGTCCCTTTCTAAAGAGATTAAGAAACCTTTATGGAAGAAACGATGTAAAGATATGATCTTTTACATCGATCCGTTCGAGTTACTAATGGGGACATGGTGGGAATGTATGTAAAAATGACATTTTTAATGAAAAGATGACATTTTTGGGTTGCAAATGATGCATTTGATTCAAAGAAATGATCTTTATTGCAAATGATGCATAAAGATATGATTTTTATGCAAATGATGCATTTTTATGAAGAAATTGGAATTCATTATGCAAATGATGCATAAAGATTGCATTTTGAAAAGCATATGATGCTAGTTTATGGTAAAGACATGATCTTTAAAGCAAATGATGCTTGGAAAAGGTATTTTGAATCGAAAGGATGCATTTTGATTAAAAAAGATTTGATTTTTATATGCAAAGGATGCATAAAGATGACATTTTATTGGAAAATGGGGGGTTTTAGGTGCAAAGGATGCACCTTTATGGGGAAAGACTACATTTTTATGACAAATGATGTCTAATGCATGCAAAAGGGGAAGGGGAATATAAATATGTGATCTTTAATCTACCAAGTCCCAAGCAATATAAAAGGCAATGCAATGAGCAATTTATAAAGCTATTAGGATGCAAGGTTAGGGCGTGCGAGGTTACCAATGGCTTCCTTCTTCTTTGGATGGAGCTAGGAGGAGAGGTTGATCTTGGATCTTCAAGGAGGAGGGAGGTAGCTTCTTGGCCTTCTTCTTCACCTTCTTGGACTTCCAGCAGCTCCTTGGGAGGATTTCTTCGTAATATGAGAGATTGATGCCTTTTGTGGATGATCAAAATGGGTAGAGGAGGGCTCTATTTATAGGCGATCTGGAAATCGCCCAGTGATAGAGGCGCGTGCGGCTAGGGACCTCAAGCTAATGCAGTCGTGCGGCATTATCCACAATGACTCAGCATTTCTAGAACCATGCAAGGTGGCAAATTCTAGAAACTTCTTCCTAATTAAGAAAAACGTGTTTCTTAATTAGGAAGGCTCCCTTTCAGCCCTTAATTAATTAAAAGCAGTTCCGGAATATTTTCGGAACACTAGGAAAGGTCCAGGGAATTCAGGAAAACTTACCGAAATTGTCGGGAAATTTGCTTAGGAAGGCATGAGCAGTTTGGGTACTTACGAAGCCCCTCGGCAACGTCACTTTCAAGGCGAGTGGGGTTGTCGATAGAAAAGGATCCGATCTGGCGAATGCGAGACGGATAGAGAGACCGAGGTGGTCGAGTGGTGAACCTCACGGAAGGCTACCTCGTATCCGGAGGAATCAAGCCGGAGCCGTAGTTCGGAATAGGATCCATTGAGGAATGGAGAAGAGAAAGCTGGTCTCTTCTTTGGGGAAATAGAAGAGAAAATGACTGGAGGTCAAGCAATTGATCCCTCTTTGGGGATATGCTAGAAGTGACCAAGGTGGTCGGATAACAAAGTCTCTTATGAGGGACTACTTCATCAGCGAGGAGTGACGGAGGAACGGGGGTGACCAAAGTGGTCGGATGGCTGGACCTTTTATAAAAGGCTACCTACGTATCCGGAGGAATCGAAGCCTTGATCGTAGTTCAAGCATCACTAGATAGTTAGGAACGATGTCTAGGATCCTTGAGGTTTTGACAATTAATGGAGGTTGTCACGACATTATTTCATTCAAGCGAAGCTAAAGCTTACGGCGCTATCTCTTCTTGACAGAGATAGAGGGAGCTAAAGCTGGATGACGTTATTTCTTTATGACGGAAATAACGAAGACTAAAGCTTACGGCGCTATCTCTTTTGACGAGAGATAGAGGTAGCTAAAGCTAAGAAGAACTTAAGTATACTTCGCTATTCGTGATAGAGGTATCTTAAGTTAAGAGAGAACTTCGAGCATACGTCACTATCAGGGATAGAGGTAGCTTAAGTTTAGAAGAACTTGAGCATACGTCACTATCCGGGATAGAGGTAGCTTAAGTTAAGAAGAACTCGAGCATACGTCACTATCCGGGATAGAGGTAGCTTAAGTTTAGAGGAACTTGAGCATACGTCACTATTCGGGATAGAGGTAGCTTAAGTTTAGAGGAACTCGAGCATACGTCACTATTCGGGATAGAGGTAGCTTAAGTTTAGAGGAACTTGGCATACGTCACTATTCGGGATAGAGGTAAGCTCAGTTTAGAGTTTTGACAATTCGGAGGTTGTCACCTAGCATTATCCCGTTATAACGGAATTAACGGAGCGGCGGGAAGAAAGCTCAATTTCTTAAGAGATAAGGGATATCTTACGAAAAGATGTTATCTTAGTTAAAAGATAACGGGAATTGCATGCCCAGTGGAAGGTCCGGGGCGGGATTGTAATTTTATGCTCGGAGCGAAAGAGGCCGCCCGGCATGAGATGGAGAAAAAGAAGCCGTACGGCTAGAAGCGATTTTCAGTTATTTAAAATCAGATTTGAACGGGCCATTGGCATTGTCTTGCCGCCCGAAGCGAGAGAGAGAGAGAGGAGGAAGAGAATTTCGAAATTCTTTCAATTTCCTTTGCTTCCCTTTCGATTGGAATGGATCAGGAGGGCAATCCTATCTTAGGCAAGCAAGAAGAAATATCTCATGGCCGCTCGGAGGAGAAGAAAGGAGCTCGTGCGAACGGAAAGAAAGTATGACTTTCTTACGCCTCCGTCGGAGCTTTACAGGGAGAAGAGAGCACAAATCGACGAACCGCGTCGGTTGGGGTAAGCATTCTTATTTGGCTCGGTCAAAGTCGATTTTGATTGAGTTTTGAATGACTTAGGGCTTGACCCGAACTTAGGAATTTTCTAGGATTTTCACTAGGATTTTTGAATGACTTTGAGATATTGATGAATAACCTATGAGGCTAAGAACATGCAATGTGCAATTTGTTTGACAAAAATAATGGGAATGACCCACTTTTTCTCGAAAATAAAGTAAGAATGATAAATTGTCTAAAGTGAGACGGAGTTCTTGCATGTGCTAGAACTAGGTCAAAATTTTGAGGAAACATGATTTTGGAAGATGAAAAGGATTCATGCATGCCATTTTGAAAGAATAATGCTTATGTGCAAAGAATTGTGAAAATTGTGATTTTGTGCTTTAGGAAAGCAATGGGACTTGACATGACGCGTTTCAAGTGATGAAAGACGCTTTTTGATGCAAATGATGCTAGAAAAACTTTTGTGAATGCTTTTCTTTTGAAAAATATGTGCACTTTTGTGAATATATGCATGCTTTTGAAATGAGATGAAGGGTGACACATTTCTTTTTCTTTGTGCTTGTCTACGAGGAGAACAAGTCTAGAGGACCATCGAGAGATTGCGGTCAAGCTTTGGCGAGAGGATGCAGTTTCGAGAAGAATGGGGTGAACCCCAAGGATTTGGTGAGGGCTACCGGCTGGATTCGTTCGTCGAGGCTATCGGCGGGGGTGTTCATATCACCTCTAAGAGCAAGGGCTTGATCCGAGGCCCTTTACGAGTTACGGTGGGATAGCACCCATAGCTTCCATGCGAGGGGAGGAGGCGCGGTGACTCTGCCGATTCCAGCGGCTATTCTTGGCCTACGATTCACGGGAGGCCCGTGACTTGGAGAGACCACATGTGCGGTGAGGAGTTTGAGAATTTGGTTGGATTTGAGTTGATTCCCAGGGAAATTAGGTATGGAGACACGGAATGTCGAGGTGGCGATTCGAAGCGCATGCGAGAACTTTCTTTGCTAATGATGTGACCGCCCGCGGTGGCTAGAGCTTTTGTGTGGTTGATCTTTGTCGGTCACCATTTTTGCTAGTGCAGGACACTTTGGCCATGACTTGTCTCCTTGATTCTTTGGTTGATGTGGATGGGATAGGGACGGTCTCTTGGGGAGAGGCCGGATTGGTGGAGCTCTACTTCTCCTTAGACATGTACAGTCGAAACAAAGTGCTTCGATGGGCTTCTCATTGCCCTTGAGGTAGTCTCTTTTCTTTTCTCTTTTCTCTTTTATGTCTTGAGACTTTTATGAGAGAGAGAATGACCTTTTTGATGTTTTGAACATGCGGGCACAGTTACTGCGAGGTGATCGGGTTCTTTCCTTGGAACCCGAGTGATATCACCATTTTCCCTGCTATGGTCATTTGGAGGAGATGCGATGAGATAAGTTCACGGGAAAGACCCGGATCACCTTCGACTACAAAATGGTGAAGCCGATCATCAACGGGGATGGGCACGATGGAGTGGACTTCTACCCTTGGGGCGAGTATTCAGGAGATTTTCTTTGGGAGAGGCCATTGAGGCGACGAGGCGAGAGGAGATGGCGACGGGGGTGACATGTGATGTCATATATTTGGGGACCGTTTCTCGAGCGGCGTAGCCCATGTCCCTCCATTGGATGCCATTACTCCTCGGGATCCTCCGGCCACGGATCTTTGCGGCCCGGGGATTGGCGAGAGGATGAGATTGAGAGTACCGGGGAGCGTATAGGCTGGAAGGAAGTATTTTGACATGGATACCCCCTACGGCTTGTGTTTGTGGAGCGGCGGCTGAGGACGCCACGAAGCTAGTGAAGGCTGGCGGTCACTCGGGGATATGGGGAGGATGAGCCTGCTTGACCCGCCGATCCCTCCTGCGCATCTGTCCTATGTGGTCCCATGGAGTTAGGAGGATGAGGATTCTGTCCCAGACGCTAAAGGGAGCCCGGTATACCACCTTGCCGCCTGACAACCTTTGTAAGTATACTTTTAGGGTCTTTCCCTTTTCGACTTTGAGTTTTTACGCTTTTTGCAATGTTACGAGATTTTACGAGATTTTTCACGAGATTTTTCTCTTCTTTTCTCGGAGTTCCGGCTCGCACTTATGATAGGCTGGTGGTCGGGCGGAATAGGGGCTGGAAGGACATGTGCCGTCCATTACGAGGAAGGCGCTGCGCTTGAAAGGCGGCGGCGGATGCACGGGAGCCGGGCGCAAGAGACGGCATGTCGGGGCACGGCGTCTACCTCATCGGCCTCGGAGTACTCTTCCCGGTGCCATGCCTCGGGGCGGGGACCCAACGGCCCGGCGAGCGGTGGCGAGTATGGGCACGATAATGTCCATTTGTCGACGTGAGCGACCGGGAGGACTTGATGAGGGAGGCTAGCGTCTATGGTGACGACGATGAGGAGGAAGAAGAATCGGAGGCCTAGGAGGTCTCTAGAGTGGAATTAGGAACAAAACAAACAATTAACACATTTGATGCACACTTTGTTTATTTTTTGCTTTATTTGGGCGCCGATGGGGCGAAGACATTGTATTAATGCTTTATTTGCTTTTCTAATTTATGCTTTTTAAATTTGCATATTATCTGAGCCTTGGGGCGATTTTTTGCTTGGAATCGGGGCTGAAATTTGCGGCCAAAATGATTTATAATGGTATATAAATGCTTGAATGGCTTACGGATATGTTTTTGTACGGGTTTTGGTTGAAAAAGTGGGGTGAAAACTCCCTTGGGCAGCAACTTAGTTCTTTGCGAGAATTTTCTGAGATGGCTAATGTAGCCGTGCGGTTTTGTCCGGAAGGGCAAATGAAGCCGTGCGGCTCACGATTCTGAAGCTGGTTATTTTACGAATAAAAGCAAGGCTTGGCCATTTCATTTCATTTTCAACTTAGACTTGTCCCAATTGTTCCCGAGCACATTTTGGACCTAAAAGCACCATCTTTGGTCATTTTGCAATGGAGAAGCCCGTTAGATTGCAAAGGGGAAGCGAGACCGTTTTACATCCGATCTTCAATCTTGGGTGAGACACAACTTCCAATCTTATAGGGGCTGCTTGATTCTTCCTTCAAGATCAAGTCTTTATGGCATTTGAGGATCTCAGCCCGATTGGGACCTTTTGAGAGCCGCGGCAAAGTTACGGGACGTCCAGGAGACATGTTTACTTGCTTTTCTTATAACGAGATTGTCCCAGCGCATGAAGACTTCCGAGCCTTGATTGGGGTCGAGATTGAGGAGCTATATCTATTCCGCTGATCGGAGACGCGCCGGTGGCGGTAAAGCTTGCATCTTTTCTGCGAGATTCCTTTGGGGAGAGGTGAGAGGATGATGGTAGCCCGGACGGGGATTGACCTTTCGATATCCGGGCGAGGTTTGGGTCTCCGAGATATAGGCTGCGACCACGGTGGCTATGGACGCATTTATCCTTTGCGTATTCTACTGCTCTGTTCACCGGCTGAGTCAGTGGGGATCTGTCATAGTGGTCTCTTGGACATGGTTAGAGGCTGAGGCTGGGAAGGATATTGTCCGTGGTTTTGGGAGAGACACTTCATGGGATTGGCGGGATGGCTCGGGAGACCATTTCATGAGATGCGGGAGTCGGTGTGCGACCTTATGGCTGCGGGGAGAGGCTCGGGGCTTTGCCGGGGGCTGCCGACTCGGTGCCCTTGGGTGATTTCTCGTAGAGAGTGTACGCAAGGACGGGGACCCAGTAGGTTGGGAGTTGCGATGGCTAGGCTATCCACTTCGGACATCCGTTGGTGGATACCTCATTGGAGGTTGCGGACCCGGGAGGATATTTCGGGAGTCTTATCTTTGTGAGGGTTCCGGGGTTATGCTGGTCATCCTTCTACATTCCACCTTAGTATCCGGGCGGTTTGGGGCTTTACGGGAGCCGTTGAGTGATTGGGAGGACATTCAGGACCATGGAGGTGGTGTCATTGGATATGAGGATCCGGCCGGCTTCTCTTTCTTCTCGAGGGCTTGGATATACCTTTGCTTTCCCACCCGGGGCTATCTTCGGGAGCGGGAAGAGTACCATCTTGACCACTGTCTACTTGGGTAGTACGAGAGGGAGATGGGAGCGACTCGGGTCATCTTGGAGGAGAGACGTCGAGCTTTATTGGGGTGGCTGCTGACTCGAGCGGGACTACGAGGAGGCGAGGCTAAGGCGAGTCGCCATAACCCGGTCAGGTGACTTTGATCGGAGGCATGGAGGCTCGGTACAAGAGGTTGTCGAGGTCGCTCCTTTGGCCGAGGCTCGAGAGGGAGGAAGTGCGGACTCGTGCTCGGGTAGAGAGAGCACTTATTGACACGGGTTTGGTGGAGGCTCCGGTGAGGATACCGGAGGTCGGGATGAGGATACTGACATCATAGATAAAAAGAGGAAGAAGACTCGACGGGGCCGAGGAAAAGGAAGAAGACCAAAGAAGACTCGGCGAATGACGGTGACAAATCTTTTCTTAGGATCTTCTTATTGCCATTTTGCAAACACATTAGTTTATTTAGGCATTTTATTGTATTTTAGATCTTTGTAGCGGGTTAGCGAGTCAAGAGGTAGGCCGTGCTTGAACTCATCAAGAAGTTTTTAACTTGTAATGAACAAGAAATATTATTTTAGAAATTAATCAAGACACATTTCATGGAAATTCAAATGTCTTATTGATTGGGACCCGTTTTATGAAAACTGAAATACCCTTTATTATTTAGGACGCACTTCATGGAAGCTTGATTGTCCTTTTTATTGTTTAGACCGAACCATACATGGCTGCCTACGTTCCCCTTTTACAAGAAAGACTAAGGGGCTCGAGGTCTTCGTAGTTCATTACGGTGAACTATATATATATTTTTTTTTTTTTTTATGTATGTGCACTGTTTTTTGCCTAGACACCGCCCTTTTGGGGTTTCGGCCCTAGGCGGGCGTTACTCTTTTGCACTAAGATTTTTCTTTTTTTTTATGTGCAACCCATGTCTTTTGCCTGGACCGCCCTTTTTGGGGTTTTCGGCCTAGTTTGGGTATTACTCTTTTTGCACCTTTTTTTTTATTATTATTTTTCCTTTTAGACATAGTATCTTTTGAGCTTATCACCGTTATTTGGGTGGACAAAGGGATTCTTTGTCAGTGCGCAAGCTTCATGGCTCCTCAGATAGTATCTTGCACCACATAGGCCGATCCAAACGGGTTCCCATTTTCCCGGGGTTGTCTACGGTAGGGAGCTTCACTTTCAACACTAAGTCACCCTCTTTGATGTCTACGGCCTTGACCTTTTTATCAAACGCTCGGCCATCCGCCTGCAGTAGGCTCGGGTGTGTTCCATGGCTTTAGCCTTCTCTCGTCAGCGAGGGCTAACTCATCATGCATTTCTGTGCAACCATTCTACTTCATTGACAACTTTGTTTTCCGGGAGGACCCTTAATGACGGGATTTCCAACTCCAGCTGGTAACACTTTGCTTCCATCCCAGTAGGTTAAGGCAAGGAGTTTCTCTGTGGCTGTTCGACAGGACGTTACGTAGCCCCCGAGTGCCAAGTGCGGCTTTTCGGGCCAATCACGACCACGGGTGGCCATTTTCCGGATGATCCGTTCGAGCGTCTTATTAGCGGCTTCCACGGCTCCATTAGTCGAGTGCATGTACGGAGACGACTTGTGGCGAGTGATCCTGAATTCGACGGCAACCTATCGCAGTCCCCTTCAAAGTGCGACCCATTATCGGAAATGATCTTGTTGGGCACCCCATATATGCACATTATGTTTTCTTTGATGAACTGGACCACTTTTCTGGAAGTGAGAACCTTGTAGGACTTGGCCTCTACCCACTTGGTAAAGTAGTCGATGGCTACTAGCACAAATTCATGCCCGTTGCTTCTGTTGGGAATATTTTCCCTATCACGTCAATACCCCAAGTTGCAAACGGCCAAGGAGTCGTCATGCAATACGGAGTCATGAGGTGGGAGATGGTTGAGGTTGGCAAGCTGGCACTTGTCGCATGCTCGGACGTCTTTGGACACGATCTGTTTCCATGGAAATCCGGTAGTAACCCATTCGAGGATCACTTGCATCGGGGCTCGGCATTCATATGAGGACCGCAGGGACCATTGTGGACTTCAATCATCAACTCTTTGGCCTTTTCTCGAGTGACGCACAAGAGGAGTGGTCCTTGGTATCGCTTCTTGTATAGGTTGCCTCCTAGAATGACATAATGGGAGGCCAACCTTTTCAGGGCTTGTAAGCTCTTGGCTCGACACCTTCTTTTGGTCTACCTTCTTTGTCTACGAAAGTGACTCTCCATCTTTGAGAGCTGGTAAATTTGATTGTACCGGGGTTCCTTTATAGGCTCGGGTCAGGTCTACTTCCTGACGAAGGTGGGGCTTCTCTTCTACCCACTCGGAAGGGTTTTATGGCTTTTCCTCGGGGATCTCTACCAATGAGGCTAGAGTAGCTAAGGCATCTGCGAATCTGTTCTTTTCCCTTGGCGAGTAGTGGAAGGTCACTTCTCTGAGCTGTCCGATCCAACTCCTCCATATGGGCATGATACTGCTGCGAGTTAGGGTCCTGAGTCTTCCATTTGTTGGAAACTGGTTGATGATCAGTGAGTCTCAGTAAACTTCTAGCTCCTTGACATTTCCTTTCTAAGGCGGACTTCCAAACCGGCAATGCGAGGCTTCGTACTCGGCAACATTGTTCGTGGCGGGGAAGTTCAATTTGAGGGCTATGGGTGTATGCTCATCTTTTGGATCGACCGGTAGCATCCCGATACCGTTTCCTCTTTTGTTAGCGGCTCAGTCGAAGAACAATTGCCATCGGTTTTCGGGCTCATTTGCAAAGATCCCTTCATGCAGGAATTGGGGTTCGAGGCCCTCTGTCTTCATTCTTGGGAAAGTTTGTCGGGTGGTCGACAACGCTTGACCCTTGATGGCCTTTACGGTCACATAGTTGATGTCGTACTACTGCTAAGAAGAAGGACCACTTTGCTAGACGCATCGAGAGGGAAGGCTTATCAAAGATGTATTTGATGGGGTCCATTTTTGAGACCAAATTCACGGGGTGGGCTTGCATATAATGCTTGACTTACCGACTACCGGACCCGAGTCTGTCACGGAGTCTTTTCACATCTGAGTAATTGAGCTCACTTCCACTGCGGACTTCCGGTGACAAAGTAAATGGCATTCTCTGCAGAGTCTTTCTTTTCTGAGCAAGCATAGCCCCAATGTAGTATCGGTGACGGTGAGATAGAGCGAGAAGAGGTTTACTGTCTATGTGGGGGCATAGCGGGAGGATGTACCAAGTATGACTTGATGCGGGTCAAAAGCATCTGGCATTCTTCGGTCCATTACGTGTCTACGTTCTTCTTCATGAGCTTGAAGATGGGCTCGCGCATAGTGGTCAGCCCGATTGTGAAAGCTTGGCTAATGTGCTTTGCGGTTTTCCCATAAAGCTCTTGACTTAAATGCAGGTCGAGGTGGCCTCATATCCATAATGGCTTTGATCTTTTGGGGGTCAACTTCGATACCTCGCTCAGTGACCATATACCCAAGCACTTTTCCCCTTGTCACTCCGAAGGTGCATTTAGAAGGGTTTAGTCTCATGGAATGTTGTCTCGGCCTCTCAAAGAACTTCCGCGGAGTCAACAAAGTGCTGCCGTCCTCGCCTTTGGAGTGGATTATCATGTCGTCTACGTGGACCTCAATCTCCTTGTGGATCATGTCATGAAAAAGCGCGGTCGTTGCCCTTTGGTAAGTAGCCGGCGTTCTTAAGCCCAAAATGGCATCATTTGTATAACGATAAGTTCCCCACGGTGTGGTGAAGGCGGTCTTTTCTTGGTCTTCCTCGGCCATCTTGATACGGTTTGTATCTGCAAAGCCATTAACGAAGGATTTGACTTCGTAGTTGGCGTGGAGTCCACCGGGATGTCTATGTTTGGCAAAGGATAATCGTCCTTGGGGTGGCCTTGTTTAGATCTCGGAAATCCACACGGCGGCGCACCTTCCCATTGGCCTTGGTGACGGTCACAATATTGGATAACCATGTCGGATATTCGATGACTACGATGAATCCTACCCTTGTTAGCTTCTCAATTTCTTCTTTGACACTGTAGAGACCATTACGGCTTGATCTTCCTCGGTTACATTTCTTGGCTTAGCATGCGGTGCTAGAGGGATTACGTGCTCTACTATCGAAGCTGTCTAGCCACAGGCATATCCTGTATGACCATGCGAAACACGTTGACGTATTCCACTGAGCGGATCGATCGGTCTGTCCCGTTCAACCCCCTGGAAGAAGTTTCCGTCTGTGTCTCTTTAGGTTCCTCGACGGTACCCAAGTTCACACTTGTCAAAACCTCCTCGCGGCTTGGGCCCCGGTTTTCCTCTTTTACGAAACCTGCTTAAAGATTTCTTTAATGTATTGTTCATTTAGTGTGTTTGCATCTTGTTCAAATGATTCATTATTAATTGTTGTTAAGTTTTGAGTTAATTTATCATTTGTTAAGTTGGCAATAAGAGGATACTCGAAAGATCTGTCATTTCATTCAAAATAAGGGGAAAGATGACATCGATTACATTTTGATAGTCCTCGGGCGTGAGGCCTTCGGATGACTCGAGAATTTGGAATTCAAAGATTCTGACTCGGCGAATAGACGCTGCGACTCTGGACCCTACACTACTTATTGACTCGAGGGTGGCTTGACAAGGGTTGGGCGGGATCTCGCTCCTTCTTCTTTGTTGCCACAGGGAGTAGCTTGATCTTGTCGGCGTTCTTGAAAGTTGGAGACTTCAAATTGATCAAAAACTTGCTTAGGAAATCATTGACGGGCGGTGCAGTGGAAAGATAGTGAGGGAGCTAGAGTAGCTTGATGCAATCTCTCCCGTGAGCTCGTCAAGTGACAAGCTGGGCTCATTGGTGAAGAGTCGGCTCATCTTATCAATGCACTGGCTTGATAACTCATTTTCTCTTTGCGATCTTGGACACCACGACCTTGTCGGTATAGCCCGACAGGAGGTTGGCATTGGATAATCTTGATGAAGTCTTCTTGAGGGATCTTAATTCTTCCTTGGCGCTACGTATTGATAGGCTTTACGTATTACGCTTCTAGATGCGCTAGCTTCTCATTGAACTTTACGATGGCCACAAATTCAGCACTACGCTTGAAGAGGATCACTTTGTCCATAGGGGTATCGAGTGTTTGTGCTTTGAATGATGGGTTCCTTGGCGGGCTTTGTTTGGCATAGGCGACATAATGTCGAACTTTCGAGAAGGCTCCTAGAGTTAGATGCTCTTGTCTCAGGCTTCATACCTTTCCTTTAGCTTACATTGTGTGGACTTTCTCTTCTTCTTCTTTCTCGAAGGAGCGTCTTCATTAATCCATTCTTGATACTCATACTCCCGGCCGGTCCTCACGATCGCATACATCATACCATATGTGAGGCTTGAATTTGACCCAGGATGGCCTCTCAGGCTACTTGGTCATTACCATTGTTGACTACCATGTTGGCCATTTGACACGAAAAGTTGGCAAGCGAGGATGCAGCTGACTGTGCGAGAATTACGCGCTAGCAAGTCGGCCCGACCCGGTGTTCTCGCCCACTTCTTTCTCGGCTGCGGGAAAGGGATAGGAAAGGTTTAGACTCGGGGTAGGTGTTTAGGTGAAGGCTCGGGCAATATGCAAATTAGAATCTTCAGGTTTACTTAAAACGGTGTCTTTTATTAATATCTATTTGGTTGGAAAAGGAGATTTGCCCTTCTTTTTCGTAACTACTCTAGATCTGGATCGGTGGGTTCGTCACTACGTCTATAAGCCCCTCGTATTCCACACGTATTTCGACCTCCCGGGGTGGACGGCCCGGGCGAGGGTCTATAGGGCACGCGGATCCCAGCCCGGCCAGGAAGTAAAGAACGCTCCTAACGGTCCTAGCGGGTCATAGGAACTTTCAACGCACGACGATGCGGATTATAGTCAGGCAATGCGGGAAAAGTCTCGTCTTTACGCCTTGATAAATTTTGGCGAGAATTTCGCTTGAGCCGAATGACGTTTTGACTTTCGGTAATGTCAGAAGATAATAGGCATGGGTCGGGCGGCAAAAGCTGGATGACACGGTGTCACATTGAACTTCGTTGCATACGCCGGGCGTGAGTTAGAATCGAAGTCAATCGTCTTAGGGTCAAGATCTTGCCAATTTTTCCTTGTCGGAATTTTAGCGAGCTTCGCTTGAGCGAAAGATCTTTTTGATTTGTTAGCAAGACTCGGTGCTTGACTCTTACGCATTCCGTGCGAGAGTCAAGGTCAATAGTCAATGTCGGAGTCGAGATCTCGCCAATTTTTCCTTGTCGGAATTTTGGCGAGTTCTTCTTAGATTATGAACTAAGGCTTGACCTTTACGGGGGTATGCAACTGGGCTATATGACACGGACTAGACCAAAAACCAACGAAAGTCACGGTTTTTGAAACGTGTGACACGGGAATTTGTGCATTGGTCGACCTTTGGCTACGCCATGGGGAGGTTGGGATGATTCCGTGCGCGCCGGGAGCATCGTAAAGCTGTCAGTGACTAACATTGGAACCACCCTCGGGTTTGAAGGACGTGCGTGCAAAGTGTACAGGATATATCGGAGTGCGCGTAGTGTGCGGTCTCCTAAAAATGTTCCTTTTTGAGTTAAAACAGAGATTTTCAAAATGTGTTTTAAAGGAATGATTTTCGGGACGGGGAAAATGCGGCACGTAAGCACGTAAATTTTAAGGAGCCCCGATCGAGTCATGGAGGTGAGTAGCCCCAAGTGCTAGGGTGCCCAGTTAACCATGATTTTTCCTGGTGGAATTGCCTTGAGGTCGCCGGTCGAGAATCCAAGGAGGATTGAGCCGTACGGTTGCATGGATCAATTTTCCGAGGTTCCACTCCTTTTGCTATTTTCGGGTTGTTTCCCGTTCAAAGTATGCCTGATTCCAAGATGCAAATGATGCAATGCATGGTAAAGAAAGCAAGCATGATTAATGAAATCGGCGACAGGGAGTCCTAACCGCTCAAAGGGAAAAGCTTTCTATTTTTTTCAAAAAATTTTTTTTTTTTCGAAAAGGGATGCGATACGTGGGATTGTTAAACCACCGGTTATCCCAACTCCACATCGGGGAGTGTACGGGAAGGGTAAGTGGTTTCCACCTATATGCAGTATCGATTTTTGTTTTGAAAATAAAAGCTTTTCTCCTTTGGGATATTCCCAGTAGTCGCCAGCTGTGAATGTGTGCCCCAAATTTTGTGTTTGTTGGATTCACGCGAGTTTGAAGACATCCGGTTTAATTTGAAAAACGGAGTCGCCACGCCATTTTGATTACCTCAAAACTTTGAAAAAAAGGTTTTATGGGTTCGGAGGTTAAGTTACCCCTTGGGAAGAACGGATCGTCGTTCACCCAAGGTGCCTTGCGGAGCAAGTCTCCCAAAATCCCATTAATCGTGCTTGCTTGCGTGCTTTCTTGTGTGCATGTGTTTGAAAATAAGGAGGGAATGTCCCAAGTCGTCTTCCGGACGTACAAACCATTTATTGGTTGTTGCTCGGGATTTCTTGGATTTTATGTATTCGGGATTATGATCCCGCCCTCATCTTGGACTTGTGATCATCGCATTTTTTGGACCTTGGGACTTGCGTGATCGAGAGAATGACTCTCTTTATAGTCAAAGATGAGGTTCTTTAGAAAAAGGAGGGTCCTTAGCCCATCAATCCTACACTTTAAGACGGTCGAGCTCGTATAGATGCTTCATACTCATCTTAAGTGATAATCGGAGATATAGGGTTCAAAGGTGTCCCTTTCTAAAGAGATTATGAAACCTTTATGGAAGGAACGATGTAAAGATAGGATCTTTTACATCGGTCCGTTCCGAGGTTACTAATGGGGGAATGGGGGAAATGTATGTAAAAATGACATTTTTAATGAAAAGATGACATTTTTGGGTTGCAAATGATGCATTTGATTCAAAGAAATGATCTTTATTGCAAATGATGCATAAAGATATGATTTTTATGCAAATGATGCATTTTTATGAAGAAATTGGAATTCATTATGCAAATGATGCATAAAGATTGCATTTTGAAAAGCATATGATGCTAGTTTATGGTAAAGACATGATCTTTAAAGCAAATGATGCTTGGAAAAGGGATTTTGAATGCAAAGGATGCATTTTGATTGAAAATATTTGATTTTTATATGCAAAGGATGCATAAAGATGACATTTTTATTGGAAAATGGGGGTTTTAGGTGCAAAGGATGCACCTTTATGGGGAAAGACTACATTTTTATGACAAATGATGTCTAATGCATGCAAAAGGGGAAGGGGAATATAAAGATATGATCTTTAATCTACCAAGTCCCAAGCAATATAAAGGTAATGCAATGAGCAATTTATAAAGCTATTAGGATGCAAGGTTAGGGCGTGCGAGGTTACCAATGGCTTCCTTCTTCTTTGGATGGAGCTAGGAGGAGAGGTTGATCTTGGATCTTCAAGGAGGAGGAGGTAGCTTCTTGGCCTTCTTCTTCACCCTTCTTGGACTTCCAGCCCGGCTCCTTGGGAGGATTTCTTCATAATATGAG